>CM035309.1:3381550-3457510 GCA_002900995.3 Ganoderma boninense | reverse complement strand
AGCACGATCGAGGAGATAGTAGCACACGGCCCCCAGTCCGATCGCCAGAGGCCCCACTCCCCCTCGAGATGGATCGAGCCTTGCCCTCGGTGCGACGCGATCGCTCGATCCCCACTCGTCGCCCAAGCTCCGAAGTCTGAAACTTGTGTCTCGAGCCGTCCCGGAAAGGACGGTCATCGTTCGGTCGTGAATCCTCAGTAGGTCGCGTGGAATACGGGGTGGATGCCACGCTGTTTCAAGCGTGGGGGCAGGTAAACCAGGTACGAGTGTTACCAAAGTCTGAGTGACCTGTATGGCCCTATGAATTTTGGAGCTAGTTTCCCGGGGCGAGTCCCTTCGGCAAATCGCTTTTTTTTCGATGAAACATACACAAGACCCCAAAACGGTAAATGGTGGGGCCCGCGCTTTCCATTAGCGTGGGGGGGTTTGCTTTACCCGGGCGGCGAGGATGCTATCATGGGCCCCCATCAGGCCTGCTTCCTGGGGGCATAGGCCCGCACACCCGCAAACTTCATCGGTCCGGGCGTCGCTCCAGATCATCGCCGAGGCATACGGCCCGTATTCAGGAAAGAAACGGTGCGTATCCTGTGGTTTCCGATCGTGCGAGGTTAATCGCAAATTCAATAGCCGGCAGCTTCGAAACCCAGTCCTTCTGGTTTCGGGGCGATGCACTTGGCGCAGCATCTGGTCAACCGTACGTTAGCTCTCTCGTTGGATCCATCCGACCTCGGGATGAATAAGCCTGACGAACATGCGCAGCTGCCACACCGATGCATCTGGTGCAAACGCCGACCAGAATGTGCCTCGTGAACAACACTCACGGTCCGCTTGACAATTGCCCGAGGTTAAACCGTGATGCCGATCACCTCCGAGAAGACTAACTCAGCCATTTTGCCTTGCAGTGTAAGTTTATCTCGGCAAAGGCACCCAAGGTGCACCAATACCCCGTCCACAGGTCGATAATTACTGCGATCGTGTCAAAGCGCCGTCTCTGATTACGGGACTCGGGTAGTGGTCCCCACGAAGTCCTATTCCTATGACTTCCCAGGGGTACGTGGGCACCTTCAGCGGCTGCAACTCAAGCCATAGCGGCCGCTGATTGTTCCGGCTTACTACGCTTTGCAGGTTCGGCAGACTCGCATAATCTGTCCGAACGTTCGTGCGTCCATCTACGCCACCAAAAGTGGTCCTTCAAGAGCTGGAGAGTTCTTGTTAGGCCCAAGGTTGGGATAGCAGCGAGTGGTGCATGCAGATAGCGATCTCACGGACGCTCCGACCTTGTACAGAACATCCGGGATGCAAAGCCGCTCTCGGCCATCCTGTTTGAGGTACATCAAGCCATCTTCGACTCGAAAAATTCTTGTATTCCTTTGGCTTATCTAGGATCGCCCGAAAGAATTCAATCCTCCCAGGCGGCCTTCAATTCGGACAGCAAATCAACGCCATCGCTGATTTTCGGAAGAGGTGCGTCAGCAGCGAAATGTTCGTGCGACCTTATCTCGCTGTGTTGCTAGCAGGACATCAGGGTCCACCAGAGACTCCGTCCATTCTTGTGGCGTATCGCTCGTAAATCGCCCTTGCGACTGTGGAGCGGTGGCTGAGGCCGTGCCGTGGATGGATACCCTCTTCATCAGGTATGTCCTCTCACCCGTTGGCTTTGGTCGTTGTGAGGTATTCCGCCTCCTGTTGTTCAGGCACGCGGTCCGTGCAGGAACACACACGCTTGACTCGCTGGAAATTCCTTCGCCGTTTCGGCGGCCTGTCTCGGCACCCGGTGGTGTCACTCGCGCCCTCCGCTTCTTCGAACAGGTGCTGTTGGTGAACGCATGGAAGGCGCTGCTCAGCCATAAGCAGCAGTCGGCCGTGGCGGCAGGGACAGAGGGGAGTTGCACTTCAGCCCGTCCTTGGGCTTGTTGAGCCAGCGCGGGCCTGTGCCCGAGTAGTGACCCGGAGCTGAGCGGAAGCTGGGCTGTAAGCTCAGTGGCAGTGAGGACTGGGACGGAAATAGATGGGCCAGCCAGAGCGGCCGAGAAAGCCATCCGTCATCGTGCACTACGTACTCAGAGGGAGTCACGGACAGTGCCGGGTGCATCTGCGTATAAATGCGTGAGAGCGCATGCAGCAAGAACGCTTCTTCCTGCTCCCGGAATGTACTCGACTTCAAAGTCGAATTCCGAGATCTCTCCAACCAGCGAAGCTTGTTCGCCCAGACACAAGTTACGTGGTTGAGGAGATGGGTGAGACCCTTGTGGTCTGTAACCCAGGTGAAATGGCAGCCGAGTAAGATGTCGCGGTGCCGGAGCATGATTCGACTCCGGCAGCATTTCATCTCGTGTACAGGGTAGTCATCATACTGCGTGGTGGACAGCTTCGCAGAGAAGAAGCCGCCACATGGGCATTCCCGCGCACGAGTCTCCTTGGGAGACAACTCCCGAGATTCCTGCCATGGAGCCATCCGTCACCACCAAGATGCGAGGGGCTGTGGGAACGGTAAAATCTAGGGGCTTCCGATGGTGAGAGCGGTGCCGCTTTCAACGAGCCGCTTAATGTCTCTCAAAGGCCCGTTATTCAGTTCGCATTCCAACGAAAGCTGACCTCGTTCCGCGGTTAGGCCTCGATAGGATGCCATCGGCACCCGAATAGTCCGCGATATCATACTGCTAGATATCCCTTTGAAGCCGAGGAACCCCCCAACCCCCCGCAGAGGCCCCTCACGCGATGGTGGGACCTCCAGTTCAGGACAAGAGTCCACCTTTATCGGGGTCCAGCGGAATACCGTCGTTCGTCACGATCCGTCCGAGATCTTGAGCCTCGGAGATAAGAACTTGAGCTTCGTTGCACTCAGGTAAAGTCCGCTCGCGCTCCAGAGATGTCAACGACAATCTGACCAGTGCTTGATGTGGTCCTCAGCGAGTCCGAGTAGACGCGATGTCGTCCAGGTACCACATCAAGAAAGGAGCCAATATAAGGGCCGAAAATATTGGTTCATGAGAGCCTGGTACGGTCGCCACCGCATTACAGTCTCCTTGTGCTCAGTACCAGACTCCATATTCCCGTCCGGCGTTGTCATAGCGGTACGATCCACGTGTCCGGTCAATACGGATCCGCTCGTACGCATCTTTCCCGTCTATGAGGCTGGCGGTACGGCTTACGCGAGACCCGCCGCAGGATCGCCTCCATATCCGGGGGGAGAAGCAACCTTGACTGTGTTCGCATTCCGTTCACGAAGGTCACACAGACCACGCGCAGGCGTGGGGGAACACCTTTAACTCCGGTGCCCGGCTTCGTCAAGAGAAGCATCGGAGAAGTGTTCCGTGCGCTGGTCATCTGCCAGCGACCAGATTTGAGGTAAGCATCACGCTTCTCTATCCATAGGTCGCGCAAAGCATCGGGGCACCGAGAAGGCCGCCAAGAATACACCTTGGACGTATCCTTCAGGGGGATGGTATGATTAATGGCCCGGAGCGGTGGAAATGGTGCGTCACTCGCATCTCGGCAGATGGGCGCGGCATATTCACGGAGGGCACGTCGTGCAGCTTCCAGCCGATCCTCGAACAGGTCCGCCGAGCGGGAGGCGATAACCCGCCTTCGGGAACCCGAGACCTCCGCTGCCTGTGCGCTGCCAACCACAACCTTGGCCGGGTTGAAACCGAGCAGGAAGCGGTAAGGTCATAATTGAGTAAGTTCATCACATCGAAGTATCGTTCTTCCTTGATGGTCTGATACTCGATTACAGCCTTGCAGCCATAATTGACCTTTGCTCGAGACCCCTGCACTGCTAACTGAACAGGCAACGGTTTCTCGAGCTCGTGTGCTCGGATATCTAACTGTTGGGCCATCTTTGCAGATATAAAGTCTGCAAGAGAGCCGGAATCCAGCAGTGCACGAGCGGGGTGGCCGTTGATGTGTACGACTACCACCAAGGGTTCTGGAATTACACGCCGGAAGTCACGCGTGGTAGCGGCGTTCCGCTGGACCGGAGGCGAGTGAATTTCAGCAGCATTCACCTGGATCTCCCGCCATGGCTCATCATAGCCACCGGGGGAGTCAACAAAGAGCTGAATAAGCTCAGTTTCCAGGTCGTCCAACTCGAAGGATGGCTGCGAGACCAGGCGGTGCACATACTCGGCGTACCAGCCTAGTAAGTCAAGGCATGGGTTTTGGAATGCGGCGACTGCAATCTCCGCACTAACGGCTAGATAGCAGTCTGCAATGAGAATGTTCTCACCGTGGCGGGACGCTGAGAAGCGGGGAAGTCCAGGTGACAGGTTTTCCATGCTGTCAGCTGGCCAGGGCTCATGTTCATTCAGGGCCCGGGCGATCCATTGAACGAGTACGTCTCCCATGGTTTCAGAACCGTTGTCCTGTATCGCTGACAGCTCTGCACCATACAAGTCTGCAAGAGCGTGCCGGAACCACTGGACGACGTCGAAATCTGGCTGTTCAAGCCACAGATTCTCAATAGATATCATCCCATCTTCGGTCGGGAGGATGTCCGAGCGGCTCACGACATCTCGGTAATAGAAGCTCGCCGAAGCTTCTCCACCAATGGCCGTGATGCGACAATCCTCGGGGCTCTCACCTGGCATAAATGGACGATACCGGTTCAGCAGCGCCATCGCGTGCTGAGCGTATATGTCAGGCACAATTGTGCGCTCTCGGCCGTGGCGAGAGCGCAATGGGAGGTGGAGTTGGGTGTTTGAAGAGCTCTGGTACTGACCATTGCCAACCGTAGGTGTCACGTCTGACTCGGACAGAGAGTCTACCTCAAGATCACCTTCCCAGAACTCATTGGACTGGCATACATTCTGTAGCCAGTCCGACACTGAGCTGGATGTATCCGAACGTGAGTCGTACTCCTCGTCTAGGAACATCAGCCCAGACTGGAGGTCTGTGGACCGCCCTACTGACGACCAGCCATCATCCAGCAGATGCTCGGGGGCGCAAGCAGGGATATGCTGCCACAGGTCGTCCTCAGAAACTCCGTCTGAAGTCGACGACGAAACACGCATGCCCAAGCCGCCCATCCCAGGATCCGAAGAGTCGTCTCCAAACGACGACTTCCGGTAGCTTCCCATGCCACCTTCGTCGCTGTCCGAGACTGTTTGCAGGTCAGGGATAGGATCCGTGTCAGCGTCGGAAGGTGCGTCTTCCACTTCATCATCCAACACGCTATCCGAAACGGTTTGCAGACTTGGCATTGAGCCAGTGTCCGAGGACGAGTCGGAGCTATCAGACCCATCATCGGGGCTGCCGCTCTGTTCCACTGTCGTGGTCGCTGGGGCGGAACTCTCCACATCTCGAAGTGGAAGACCCGGTGAGTACATCACCCAGTCGTCTGCGTACTCCATGAAGCGGATGTGGTTGAATTCAACTTCTTCAATCCGTGCTGTTGATTCAGCCAGTGTGCGAAGTCCTTCCGCGGCGGCAGCAAAATCTACATCGATATTGAAGGTAGCAGCACCCGGAGGCCTTCCTCGGGTGCTCGAGGGTACGTTGTTCCGTTTAGGGCAAGCACGACTGACATGCCCCTTCTCTCGACAGATGAAGCACTTGTCTGCTGCACGGAGTTCATCCCGCTCCTGTTCCGTCAGTCTAGGCAGCTGAGAAGCACCGTTCCGTGGCGGGTAGCTGGGACGACCTTGATCACGAATCGGAGTGTGCCGCTGCCCATTCGAGGATGGCGGTTGCATACTCGGCCGCCTATCTGGACGGTGAGTACGCTGCTCGGTCCGCTGATGGGAGCCGTTCTGATTGCGGTCGCGCTGTCCGGTCTGGCGCGAACTGGTGTCTCTACGGGTTCGGGTGTTGGACGAGCTTCCCTGCCCGCCTTGTCCGGCACCGCGATCCACATTCGCACTAGCAGTCAGTGCCAGTTCAGCGATCTCGGCTTCGGTTCGCACTGCTGACCATCCGGACACCTCAGGATTCAAGCGCGCCCTCCATAGTTCGGCTTGGATTTGAGGACGAAGACCGAACCATAGCCGCTCGACGCGGTCTTCTTCCGTCAGATCTCCCACCATCATGAACAATTCACTGAGTTCATGAACGAACTCGCGCACGGTACGATCTCCTTGTCGTGCCCGTCGAAGCTTCTGCTTACTGCGCCGCCGGAAGTCTACCGGGAAACAGTAATTGAAAACCTCAACAAGTACATCGCGCAGCGAGTACGAGTGGGGGGATGGCGCGATCGTGTTCGCATAGCACTCGTAGGCCTTCCCTGAGAGGAAGTACGAAATCGCGCTCGCCTGCCGAGGCGGTGGGAGCTGGTATCCCTCGACATAATCTTCCGCCTCTCGCGCAAACTTATGGAAGGTTTGGGCGTCGGGCGTGCCATCGAAGGTTGTGGGGTCCCGAGGCTTCAGCACAGGTACCCGATGTTGTATCAGGTGAAGCTTCTCGAGTTTCTGCCGCTCCCGCTGACGCTTTTTCTTCGTCAGCTTACGGCGCCGCTTTCGGACCGTAGCGTCATCATCTCCGAGGCCCCGATCCGACGAGGAGGAAGACGACGACGACGACGAGGGATCGGAGTCACTGGGATCAGGCTGGGCGGCCATTCCGGCGCCCATGCCATTGCCACGAGCGGGAGCACCCCGAAGAGCCTGTCCTAGGTAGCTGGACAAAGGGACCTGATTGACCGGCCGTAGAGCTTCAGGCGGGCTAATTCGCGGTCGATTTCCCGACGGCTCATCATCACGACGCATGAGCGCGTCCACGAAACCGTCCGCCGCGTTGGGTCTACGATCCCCAGCTCTAGGATCGCAGGGTGCTATAGGTGCCGCTTGCCGGCAATCCTGCGGGCGCAGTTGGTGCGGCCATCCGGCCTCCACAGGCGTGTCCGGCTCGCAGTCGTCCTCATCATCTGAGGAGCAGTCCTCCACCCGAGGCGGCGGCGGCCATCGCGGTCGTCTCGGACGAGGGTTCTCAGGCAATGGAGAGGGCAGCGAGGGTTCTCGGGCGGTATGGTCCCGTGGAGTAGTCGTTCGAGATTGTAGCTTTAGTTCTTTAAGCTCACGCTGCAATTGTTCAATCTGAGTGCTCAGTTGTTCCATCTTCGCTTCGTCCGAGCCCGCATTCGATTCCCTTTCAGCTAGTTCGGAAGGTTCAGGGGGGGTCTGTGTGCGAGCAACAGACTTCCCTTTGCCAAGAGCCGGGTCAGCATCCTCGGTATCCGAGTCAGGAATGATCGCGGTGGACTCGCGAGCTCTCCAACTGTCGTCGTTGAGCATGTCCGGAACATCCTTAGCTTGCTGCAGTGCCGCGTACATCTCAAATTCACGGCGCTGTGCCTCAGGATTCAATTCGCCGGGGTCAATACCCGCAGCTCCCCAGTTAGCGGGGTCAACTGCCTTCCCCTTCCGGAAGGTGCGAAGATTCGAGGTCCCCTCTCCGAGGGACTCGTAACCCGCATCGTCGTCACGACCGGGTTGTCTTACCATGTGCGGAGGCGTATCGCGCACAGCTGCCGGGCTGTGACCGCGGTGTCTCCGGCGCACTTCGCGCCATCCTTCCTCAGCAGGTTGGGTAGCGGGGGTGGAATACTCCGCCGATACTTCGGGGGAGCTCACGCGGGATGCAATGGTGGTACGGGGGCCAATCAATGCATTAAGTGTACTATCTGGTACAGAACTACTGGGCCGCGTGCTCGGTAGCACAGACGGCGACTCCGACCGAACGACGGGTTCGGTGGAGGAGGGCCTTGAAGCCGCTACCTGACTGTACAGGCGCGGGCTTCCAGCAGGCGTAGAGCCCGACTGTCCTGTGACAGTGGGCTCCGAAAGAGGGGATAGCGAGCCGCTTGGTGGCTCTACCGCAGAGATGGAATCAGCATACTCACCTGGTATGCCTTCAGGGCTCTGAGCCCGTGGCGCCTCGGGAGAGGCGATGTTTTTGCCCGAACGAAGCGTGCGCATCGTGTAGAGGGTTTTCGAAAGAAAGGAAATGTTTGAGGGGTTTTGGAGGTCGCTGCGAGTCGTGTGTCGAGGGGTGATCAGACCCAGACAACCAGAACAAGCTAGACCGGTTTTACGAGTTAAGCTGAGAGAGAGACAAGAGGGTTGAGAGTCAAGCAGAGAGTCGATAGACCAGGGTACTGTCAAAAAGATGTGACGACGGCGGGCGTTAGGCTCGGAGTCGGCACACGAGAGCGTCCAGGCGCGAAGGACAGGGATAAGGTCTGTCGATTGCAGGGGGTACAAGAACGCTGGCGAGAGGGTACAGAGGCGCAGCCCTTAAGTACGTAGAGGAGAGGCGAGATCCGAGCCAATGGACGTCGGAGGTACCGAGGGTCCGAGCCAGCGTGACAAACGAAAAGTAAGCAAGAGGCGAAAATTGAGGGAGTGACAAAGGTGGGGAAGGAACACGTGAGTGTACGGAAATGGAGAAGGGAGCGCGCGAGCAGGGAGACGCGCGTGTCTGTTACACGTGCGCTGGCATCGATCGGAATTTGCCGATTCCACCACGTCGTTGAGACACCATGAGCGCTTGCCAGCCTGGGTTAACTTGCCCCGAACCACGTCGTTTCAACGTTCTGGACCACTCCGTGGCTGAATTTCTACAGCATAGTCTAGGAACATAACGCACTCCGTTACGGGAGACTTCATGGTCCTCGCACTAGCTGTCTTGATCCACCTGTGAGTTCTCTCTGCAGCATTCTTGTGCTCTGTCAAATTTCTGCGTCCGCAGTCGACCTGTGCGCTTTCCTGGCAGTGACATTGTGGCGAGGCTTTTGCGACAGTCGCACGATGATATGTTCTCCAACCAGTACTTAGCAGTGGCCCGAGATGCCTACCAGAGCGTACTAATTCCGTCCAGAGACCGCTGTACAGTACAAAAGGACACAGCGCTTCTCCCTACCGCTTGGGCTGCGGACAGTGACCCACATCGACTGTGCCACCGGTTTTCGGCACCTCTTCCAGGTCAGTCTAGAATTTCCTTGTTGTTGCGAGTCGCTGCAACGGGTCGTTCGTTTACCACATCTCTTTGCAGGGTCTATGAAGGAGCACGTTGCGCAATATGGTGGCCTCAGCACGCGTCGCTCGTTGCGATCGTCATGTGTGGATCAGGCTTAGCTATGATTTCATTCGCTGCGGACAAGACCAACCCAGCGGATCAATGATTTTAGGCGTACGTTTGCGCCGCAGCACCGACCCCGCTCCGGGCTTCAAGTTGATTTGACTATCCGATCTCCGGCTTCTGAGGCGGTGAATCGACGAACCGTGGCCAGTCCCGTCTCTGGTGACGTCAAGCATGCCAGGATGTACCTCCTCCATTTGAACTATCCCTTATACTCTTTCTGTCAGTGCCTTGGATCAATTCGAAGACTATTACATCGCAAGACGAGATCGAGCCTACTGTTGTTGTTGGTGTGGCCGTCGCATGTACGCGCTGGGGGGAGTGCGTACATCGCGTTCGCAGCATCTCCATCATGCTATGTGGCCGAGAACCGGTTTCCGACCATGTGAGGTTAGCGTCGAGACCACACAAGCTGGCCAGGCGAGCCACGGCACTACGATCGACTCATTCCCCGCAGTCGACAATCTCGCATGGACAAAGGATGGTAGTCAAGCGTTGGGATGGATGGACGGTAAGAGAGCTTCCTTCTTCCTCCCATTCCACCATCTCTGTTGAACTTCCACTGACGAACGTGCTTAGAAGTTCCTGTCGCCGGCGCAGTACGTCGACGATGCCGTGGGCCACGCAACGTCCTGCACGCTGCCCACTCCGGATGCATTGCGAACATCTTTGGATCGTCGTCTTCACGCCCGTCGCTCTCGACGCCATCCTCATCGCGAACCTCGGCTCACGCTGCTCTCTCGTGCTCTCGGCATCATCATGAAGGCGAGAGCAGGTTGACGCGCTCCCTTTGAGGTACGCTCATCACAGGTAGCCTGGCACAATCTCATCAATGACACCGATTATGTAGAGAGAGACCATCATACAACGCGCAACTCGGCTTCCCCAACGCTGTGACCTACTGCGAGTGTATCGCGCATACCGAAGGCGGACGCCGTCGAGTACACTAACGCCCCTTCGCCTCGCTCTTTCATCTTCCGAGTCCCACCTGTTCGCGACCTAACAGCTGAAACATGGCCGCCTTTGATGAAGGCCTGATGGCTGGCTGGCGCAGGTCCCCGGTGGAGATCAGTTGTCTTTCGCGTGGTCCGAAGCTCAGCGCGCTGACCCGAAGACACATCCGAAGGCTTAAACCTTGACCGCGGGTGGCCAGGCATCCACGAAGGGAGTGACTGTGGATGGCCCTCGACGTCGAGGGTCACTGCAGGATCTGGTGGAGATCTAGGTCCTCGCAGTCGACGGCAGGTTGTCGGCGAGCCACAGGAGGTGAACAATATATATGGGAATGCGAGTCATTACAACAGGAAGGGACTACGTGGTCAGTGCAGACTCCGGCCGCCCAACCTCGACGTGATGCGCAGGCCTTCTTCGACTTTCCTTCTCGACCTCATGTTCCCCCCATCCGGAACATCTTGCTGAACGACGTGCTGATCTTGGACCACCCGCGTACTCCTCAGCCCTTCCTGGATGCATGGACTGCGCTGGCCAACTTGCGGCGGCCTGCGGGAATGCAGCATCGGAGCGCCAACACTATCAATCAATCAACCCGCTCTCCCTTTCCGCGTCATCCTCCTATCTATTTAGTTCCCGGCGAGCGTTAACAACGTCCAGTCTGCACAGCTTCCGAACCGTGCCGCTGACTCCGGTGCTCGCTGGCTGGGTTTCGCAGAGGTGAAACGAGATGTTCTTGGACCGCTGGAAGTCTATGAATATCACGCGCCGCGCAGACGCATCCACCAAGTTTGTAAGTGCACCATAACACAGAGGTCGCGTCATGTTGATACAGATGGGAAGCAGACGCAGCGAATACTGACCAACGGTATCCAGTTCCTAGGTTGCTTAGAATCATCTCAACAATGATCGCGTTTACCCCGACGCTCCAGACGCGTCCAGCTCCTGCGGTGCCGTGCTGCACGCGATGCGCCCCGCTCGCATAATCTCCCGAGCCCTACACAGGAGCACGCGTCTCAACAACCTCGGTGATACATGCGATCGCGTCTCCTCGCTGGGAGAACCGCGCGCACGCCGTATAAAACATGCAGGGTGAGCAGTCCAAGAACCTCAGCCCCCGCTCCCTTACTTTCTTTCGCCTTCACATTTCTCAAGTCCGCTAGCCGGCTTTTGACTTTCTTCGCGCACACCCTCTTTGTTGTTGTCATTATCTTTATTAACGTCCTAGAGATGTTCTCCTTCGCTCGCATGATCACCTCCGTCTCTGCTGCTCTCGCGCTGGTATCCATCAACGGTGTCCTCGCTGCCCCTACCCCCGACGTCTCGCCTCTCGCCGCTCGCGGAGTCCCCACCTCCCGATTCGTCATCTACTCCGATAACTGGGTCACCGGCGCCCTCCCTGCTGCCACTTCACTCGCCGTAAGTAGTTTCTTCGCCGTCACCGAGCTCACGTGTCTGATGCAATGCTTCAGGGCTACAACGTCGTCGCGCTCTCATTCCTGACGCTCCACGGCGCAGTCGACCAGGCCAGCAACTGGGCATCCCTCCCCGCCGCAACCAAGGCCACCAAGAAGGCCGAGTACGCCCAGGCCGGGATCAGCATCGTCGCGTCCGCGTTCGGCGCGACCGACACCCCCACGACGTCGAACGCGGACCCGGCGGGGACCGCGAACACGATGGCGGCGTTCGTGAAGACGAACAGCCTGGACGGGATCGACGTGGACTACGAGGACCTGGCGGCGATGAACCGGGGGGACGGCGCCGCGGAGAAGTGGGTGACGACGTTCACGCAGACGCTGCGGGCGACGCTGCCCAAGGGCCAGTTCATCCTGACGCACGCGCCGCTCGCGCCGTGGCTTGCGCCGAACAACCAGTTCAAGGCGGGCGCGTACGTGACGATCCACAAGAACGTCGGCGCGCTCATCGACTGGGTATGTTCTCGTCAGGCCGTTTGTTCGTCGCCTCCGGGTACTGACAATGGTATTTGCGCTCGTGCACAGTACAACGTGCAGTTCTACAACCAGGGCCTGTACACGACGTGCGACGGCCTCATCAACACCTCGGGCGGGCCCTTCCCGGGCACGGCCCTCCTCGAGATCCCCAAGAACGGCATCCCGCTCGACATGCTCGTCATCGGGAAGCCCGCGACGGCGGCCGACGCGAGCAACGGGTTCATGGACCCGGCGACGCTGGGGACATGCGTGAAGGAAGCGAAGGCGAAGGGCTGGAACGGCGGCGTCATGGTCTGGCAGGTACGTCGTCTTCGCTTGGATCTTCTGACTTCGGCTTTCAGCGACTGACGTTGGTGCTCGTGCCCGCAGTACCCCCACGCCGACGCGTCGTGGATCGCGTCCGCGAAGGGTGGCGCGTTCTAAGCGTCCGGGTGCATACTTTCCCAGTGGGGCCAGGCTGCCGGGCAGCGCTATCGAGAGCAAAATCGCCGTCCACCGTTGAGCGGTGCGGCGACGAGTGACGACCATGATGATCGTGATCATACCCAGTTTCAGGAGGAACGTCTCCGTTAGCTTTTTTCCACATTTGCCGACGATACCAGACTACGCCTTACGCGATGTTTCTTAATGTGTTGCGATTGTAGTAGTAATGGAATACGGTTCCGGGGCCCAGTGTCTTCATGTGTGCCCTGCGGGAGGGGAATTATCATGATCCTCGAGGTGTCTGGCTGCATCCGGGCCCAGTGCGATCCATGCCTGCATCAAATTGTGCATCGTTGTTCGTTGTTCATGTGTAAGCTGATTTTCGCGCACAGCGTGATTCGCGACTGAGGCCGAGGAGCCTCGGCTTATAAGTATTTGTGATATTTCATGATGCCGCACAGCTCGTATTCTATGTCTCTATGTGTTGATGGCGTGGCCTGAATACGTCGAGCGGTAAGGGCTGAAGGAAAATGTGTTGTTCGCTGTCCGACCTTTATATCGCCTACATGCCCAGATTTACCACTGTCAAGCTGAGCCCAAGGTTACTGTGCCAGGCAAACTCTCTTGTCTTGTCCATAGTTACCATATCGCTCCTCATCCGTCGAGGCCCGACTCTTCTACGGCATGCTAGTATCGGTAGTATACTGATGACGGCTAGTCAAGACCGTAAACTGGTATTACTGGTATCCCCTGTAACAACTTCATGAGTTATCATCCTGATAACGACATCGGTATCCCCACGCTTACCTGGCCACAAGCAGGGTCAAACTCCTCGCCTTGAAGTTCCGACACCTCTTCACGGTTCCCATCGCCTTGTTTGTCCGTCCTGACCTGGCGAAATAGCCTCCAGCTGGCGCCTAAACCCTCTCGTCGGAGCAACCAGAGCCCGAGGTTCGGCTGCGGAAGCTCGTGCCGGAGGATAGCAGCAGTCTGACGGAGCTCTGCAAACGGGCCCATCGAGATAGGGACCGGTCGGCGCGGGTACCCGTCCTGAGGAGGCAGTGGCTGCGTCGATTCGGGCAAGTGAATATGAGCGCGGAGCGTGCGCAAAGACCGGAGTGTCGCGAGCCGTTGGGCCACTTTTGCCTGCGTGCATATGGGATGATTAGCTTGCGAACAGCCAGGGACACAGTAGCTGGGGGCGACGACTCACGATAGGAACGTCTTTCTCATCTGACACTATGTGGCGATGGATCTCCAAGCACTTTATGTTCGGAAACCTGTCGGAGATGCTGCGTAGAAGGTTGTCATCGGCATCGTCGGCCAGATACTCAAGTTCCAGAGTATCGAGAAGCGGAATAGAAATATTTTTGAGGATATCCAGCATCTCGGACGCTGGCAGAATGGGAGAATGTGAAGAATATCTGTTCGGCAGCCAGAGGAAGAGACTGTGATGGGGAGTACATCGCAGCGACAGATGTCGCAAGGATGGGGGCAGCTTTCCATAGATGCGATCTTCCAGATCCGGGAACGAAACGGTCAACGCCTCCAGGTCCGGCCAGGGCAGCCGCGATTCGTGTCGTGCTGGCCATATCATCAGCTGTTTCCTGTCGACGCCGAGTGGTAAGGAGAGTGCAAGGTTCAATACGCGAAGCCTGGGCATCCTGGAGAGAAGAGCAACGAACGGAGCAACGTATCCTGCGCGCGGATCTAATTCTCCCCTCAGCCTTAGTTCCCGTAGTTCAGGCCACTGGACCTGCGATAGCACCGCCACAGGCGTGATCTCGCTAGGAAGCAGAAGAGTTTCGAGGGAACGATGCAGCCGTTTTAGGACGAAGGCCAAAGTATCTTGTTGGACTGGGTAGGTGAGAAGATAGGAATGGATTGCCGGCTGGTTGTATCTGAAGGTGGTGATTGGCGCGAGAGTGCCGGGCCACGTCTCCGGCGGTGCCTCTCGAGGGCTGAAGAGGAACGTCGTACACGTAAAGCTGCGAAGCTGAGGAGTCGAAAGAATGGCTCCTAGTAAGTCCCATCCGACTCCATGTATCTCACGACAGCGGGCCTCCAGAAACACCGAGTGTAGGAGAGGCATAGCTCGCAAGGCGTCCCTGAGGAATGTGGCGGACATACAGCCGCAGAGCAAGCGATCGCTCGCGAAGACCAGGGGTCTTGGCGAGTATTTTATGGCGGTCAGATCAGGACATTTGTCTATCAAGTACAGCGTTCTCGAGAAGTTTCGTTAGCATCATTATGACTATAATTGTGACTGTTCGTGCTATACCTTATGTGGGACCATAGGGACTGGGGGATGAAGCAATCGTCGAAGTGTACTGGTTCCGTAACGATTACCCTGCAGTGCCTGAACAGGGTGGGGATGGTTGCTGCCCTCATCTCGCGGGATGTCATGGACAAAGAGCGCAGATGGCCGTCCGTCCATAGATAATCGAATATTTGCAAGAGCGTGTCAGTGTTGAGCTCGTGGAGCCTACAAGAATCAAATGTTAATCCCGCCATCAATCGCCACCTAGCCTAGTTTGAGCGACGTACATCATGGCTGCTTTGGCTGGCAATGTCGCTTGAACGTGGAGTTGGATAAACGGAGAGATGGCCGATAGCCGCTATCGACGCCAGCTCTCGACCTGCCCTAAATCCTCCACGCGGCCCTCGCGTCGGCGCGCCCAACTGCAAAACAGCGTCCTGTTGACGTGAGCGATGCTTTCTCGCCTGTTGCATTCACGGTCTTCTTACATACAGTATACTACATGAACGTGGGCCGCTGCTCTACTGGTTCGATGCGGCATAAGGCAAGTCCAATACTGAACGCCGCGCCCCAGGCGCTCAAGCGCTCAAGCGTCAATTACTAATTTGTGCTCAGCTCTGCCATCCACGCAGCCGACGGAGGAGGTATCCGCCATGTACAGCTACCCTAAACCAATAATCTTCGGAAGACTGATTTGTCTTGCAGCTAAATCACAGGAATATCGCGCCGGGACGGCTCGTGGTATGGCAGAGCCAATGCGAGAGTAGGGGACAAAATTGGGCGTGGTCACCGACAATGAATGTCGACTTGAGATGCCAAAGTTCGTAACCGTGTATATAGAATGTGATCCAGAATAGCAGATATAGGAGAGGACAAGGAGCAAGATTCAGAGATCATAGCCAGACAGCCCGGCAAGTTGTGATGGTGCGAGGATGAGGATACGTGGAGCCGTGCAAGGACCATGCATCTTCGAGAAGCCAAGTCGACACGCATACTCCAGACATTGTTCCCTTGACGGGTGTACAACCTTGAATCTCTCGAGCACTATCGCTCGCTCATCAATACATTTGTTATTCCAACATCTTAATCTCGATCCTTTCGCCGCATGCAATGCCCCACAAATGGGTCCAGGACTCGAAGAATTGAAAAGAAGATACAGTGTATGTAGTTATGCGACCACGCAGCCATTAAGCCCAAGGAGTGCTGGATCGCGAGGAATCTGTTCAGCTACATGCATTGCCGGAACCGAGAAGATTGCTTACAGTCTGCCGTGGATGGTGTTGGCACCCCCGTCAATGACATAGGTGTCTCCGGTAAAGGTGATCTTTCCTTGGCCCTCGCCGCTGTAGAACCAGTGGTCGGCGGAACCAGTGGCGTGAACAGCCCAGTCCCCGGGACCGCTCACTATAACCGCGTTATCTTGCGTGTTCGGAAGGAGAGAACAATTGGAGTTGAATGACTGCCACGTACCAGAGTTACCGACATCCGTGATAGTCATGTAGCCCTTACCGGCAACGCCGATGATGTATCTGGCACTCTGGGGGCCAAGGCGTTCTCCGCCGAAGCGGATAGACTCTTGGCCGTTCAGGCCACCGAAAATGAAGTAGCGGAAGTTGACATCGCTGCTGGTGACAGTGAAGTGGAACATGGTGAAGGAGACTGGAGGAGTGTAGTAGCGATGATGACTGAGTGAGTACTGAGGGGTCGAAGGCCACTCGCAACCACCTTTTATACATGTACAGAGCGAGGCGGCGTCAAACCGGAGTCATTTGTGGACGGCGCTGGTCTTGGTCTCGAGGACAGTAAAGACGAATTCATGTCCTGCATAGCGTGGCTTCGTGTGTCATTGCGGCGCTATGGCGGCACAAATGTCTATCTGGATACGAATGAGACCCCTGGCTTCAAGACTCGGATGTCCCGTCACCGGACGGCACTTACCTCGTTTCGATAAAACATCTATTGCATTAGGGCGGCCAGCGAGCCGATACGAAATTCTTTGTCGCTTAATGGTTTGACACGTACGTAAATAGGCTGTTGGAGGTGGTACTAATGCCCGACTGCAGGAATGAGTGGGTTGCCCATTAATGCAATAGCACTTGATACAAAACAAGCTGGTAACGCTCACCGTGGTCAGGGTTTCCCGGAGTTTCTCTATCAATGTCAGTTCTGTAGTATCTGTGGAAGTACGCCATGCTGGGGGTTGAGTGACTCTAGAGACGGACCTGGCTAAGAAATCTGGCTGCGAAACCCGCCGAACGCATGATCCCCATCCCAAGGCAGACCGCATGCTTGGCAGGTCGACTGAGGGAGCATTTCGCCTCAGTCCTCTGACATGGCACGGAAGCGGAGCTCGTGGTTGAACTCGTGCATGGTCACCGACCCTACATACTACGGTGTATGGGATGGTGGACCATTCTTCAAGTCATCGGCATTTCGAAATCCGGCCCCAAAGGGATCCACGGGGCACAGATCGACAGGCGAAGGGTGACAAGTGGAAGGGCCAGCCTGGCCCACGTCAAAAATGTGCTGGGAATGATGGCGTTAACGTTCGCGTTCAAGTCCATTCAAGTGTCAATAGAGCCTGGGCTCTCACGAGTCGGCGGTGCGAAAATCCATGACCACCACGAACGTACTCGAGCAAGAGGAGGAACGCCTCCGTCATAGTCCACTTTTGACGATGACACTAGGGCACACCCTACGCGCGGTGATTGAGAATGTGTTGTAGTTGGAGTAGCAATAGAATTTGGATCCGCGTCCAAATATAACGGTCGACAACGATTGTACCGGCAGCCTGGACCCTGGTGGAAAGCACATACGTTTAGAACGTGCCGCCCTTCACGGAAGCAATCCATGGAGCATCGGAATGGGGGAGTGGGGTACTGCGGGCGCAAGCATGGCCGTCAGTCACTGAAAACCGGGGTGAGAAGGTCCAAGCGAACACGACCCACCTGTCAGACCATGACACCACGCGCCCTGCCCTGCCGGGGTCAAGCATAGCAAAGCACACCGCGGGCCGTAGTCCGAGGGAGAAGTAAAAATCCGAGCAACGGTGTCATTGTCCTCTTTGCAGTACTACTTACTACACAGGAGGCATGATGGGGGGAATGGGAAGACGGGCAAACGTTTTCACAAAAACGCGTACATAGAACTCCACAGCTTGCTCTTGAACCCGCACGAACGTCTCCTGGGACACGTCGGCATCGAGCGGCAGTCCCTGCTCGACTTCAAGCGGACACTCCGGCCAGGAGGACAACACCGCCGCGAAGCTCCGCAGCGCGTCGCAACACCGCTCCCACTCTTGCGCGGGAGGCGAGTTGGACCATCGGAAAGCATGATCGCGATGCCCGTCATTGCCAGCGGGGAAGATGCTCATCGAGGACGAAGGGGGGCCCCAGACTCTCGAGACGCGTTCTTCGCGGTCAAGTCTAAGAGAAAACATCCAGGAGGGCTTTTGCACGATCAGCGTGTCGAGACAAAGCAGCTCTGCCCGGAAGTTGACCTCGTGTGTCTCCCACAGAATGCGCGACCGCACCGTCGGGTCCGACGCGATCACAGAAGCATCGACCGGGGTGTCGCCGAGCGACACGACCTCGTCTTCGCGATACGAGCGCAGGCGCGCCACGTTGCCGAACAGCCTCGTCACCCCCTTCCGCTGCTCCACGTGGCGCGCGGAACGCCGCTGGATGGAAGACCCATGGGACTTTGATGTTGTTGACTCGGATGTTGGCCGGTCACGGTGCGTGATCAAGTAGTCCCCCCAGAGGGCAGCGCGCCACTCGGCAATGGTCAGGGACTCGTTGGCGTCCATGGTGACATCGGACAGTCTCCTCCGGCAGAAGTCCCGAATGCGAATGCAGTTGTGGATGTAGCGGTGCACTTTTTCGTCGCGGCGCGCGAGCTCGGGGTGGGGGCAAGCAGAGGTCACGCCTGACACCGTGTCGAGGAGGAATGGAGGGGGAAAGAAGTAGGTGGCGGACGACGCAGAGCGGGGAATTGGAGAGACAGCCTGCAGCGCCGCAGCCCAGACTGGGGGAACATCGTAGAAAGGAGAGGGCGTAAAGGATTTAGAGGGATGCAGCTCGGGAGCTCCGAGCGCAGGAGTCTCGGCACCTGAGGGACGTTGGGAAGATGATGCTGTTGAACGTTCCACATCTTGACCTTTCTTGGTCTTGGATGCGGTGTGGTGCTTGGTTACGGGGAGGGAGGCGACGGGCATGACAAGAGTCGCATGTCTGTATTCCACCCGCTGCCGCTTGGCGGAACTGACGGCGTGCGAGGATACAGGGACATCAGCGACAGATATGGGATTGAGATGCTTCGAGACGAACAGGGCCATACCACTGGGCCAGTCTCCAGCTGTGTCGAGAATGTGCGGCTCATGAGATATCTGTGGCTCAGAGTGGGTGACATCCAATGATGAAGACCGACATTCGATGACCTCCCAAACAGCGAGCTCGGGAGTGAATGTTTGTAAACCCCAGGTAGGTAAACCCGCGCGGACACACCTCTGCGCGTCTGTTCCATTTTTCACGAAGGCCCCCAAGACGGGAAGGACGTTGGCACTATGGTGAACACCCGAGGCTAACCGCGGCGCGACTACTTCCACATAGGTCTTCAGCCCAGCCAACTCGAGGCAGACGCGTTGTACGTGAGCCGCGACGGCGATCGCGATCCCGGCAACCACAGGATAGAACCGCATTCTGTCGACCATCTGCCGGAGAATCATGAGGAGGAAACGGCCATATTTGGCCACATGCTCGGGTGCGTCCATCCCCTCGCACCGGCGAATAGCGCACTCAGCCGCTAACATCAAGGCATCCTGCGTCTTGGCCGCGATGTATCCAAGCCCGTGAAACCCGATCGCACGATCTTCCACCCAATACGTCTCCGGGGAAAGAGTCACCCAAAGAACTGCAGGAACATGAGGCGGAACCGGTGCGCGGGGTATGCAGGCGATGTGCCACATATTCGCCTGCAAAACTTGGGGCCACCGGGAGTACTCATGAGTTCCCCAGCGCCCATCGGAGTACGTATCGATGATGGAAGACTCGACCGGGTATTCAGGTATGTAATCCATGTTCGGAGACGTGAGCACCATGGAGTCAAACGGCCCATACGCGGCCACTCTGGCTTCGTGGGCCTTGACTACGGACGGTGCTATACTTCTGCGTCAGCCCCACTATGACAAGTGCAGTGCAGAAGTGTACGCGCCTCTACCAGGCCGTGTGACCTTCAGTGTAGGTAAACCAGTTGATGAAGAAAGAGGCCGACCCCGATTGCCATGAGCTGCATCGCCCCGCGCTGCAAATTGCCTGACAATCATGATGAACGTGAACATTTCTCAGTTTGCTCCATGGGTTCTGCCACGAACCTTGAGCGTTCTGGAGAATCAAGGTCGAAAGAATTCGGTCGCTTCAAGCCAGTTGTGGGTGCATGGAGGGTATTTGGCTGGGATGAGGGCATATTCGTGGCCGCATCAAGGGTGCATGGACGAGGACGCCAGGCCATAGCAGGTGTGTGGAGATGAGCGTGGCTTAGTACAGAACTTGAGGGAATCCTAACCGGGCAAGCTGAATAGCACGACTCAATTTGGCTGGAGAGTTTTGATGATGATCCCAATGGTCCTGAAAATGATGCACAGTGAGCACGACAGAAATCAATCAGCGCCAGTGCGATCATACCTGCTAAAGTCGCAGTCGACTGCCCCAGTCGCACAAGACGTTGGAAATGCCAGTGTGCAACGGTCACGGGGTGGACAGATTGGCGTTTCTGGAATATCACACTCAATGGGAACTGCGGCTTGCAGACTACAGTCGCATACTCACCTGACTGGAGGAGGAGAGATGACTTGGTGGGGATAAGAGGTCAGGAGAGGTTACGGCTGGGTGCGCACTGGTCATTGCATGGCAACGAGCTGAGGACAGCATGTAGCGCCCATGGACCCGATGTACGTAAGCATGTGACAAAACCATGATCCCGGACGAACGTTTGTGACCCTCCCTCCGAAGTCCTTCGACCTGCCCCCACACACCAGGGTTGTTTATTTCTTCCAGTGTTCTACGCATCATTCTGGGGAGCATCGTCTGAACTACCTTGTGACCTGGTGGCAGAGACGTCTGATTCCAATTTCAAGTTGTTACTAGCCATTCAAACTCGGCGACCGGGAGGTCGCCCAGACTTATTTAACCATGGTGACAGAATCAGCAAGTATTCGCATCTGGATCCGAGTTCCCATGCACTCTATGCATTTCGGATACGGGTCCTAGGGAGGTTTAGTCACACTAGCCTCACCGGTCCTCGCGCCACCGATATTCCTTTCGGAAGGATTTGACCCCCAGAACCGAATTCCATTACTATTACAATCGCGACACATTACGAACATGGCGCGTGGGGTGTGGTCTGGTGTCGTCGTCAAATGTAGAAGAAAGCTAACGGAGACGTTCCTCCTCAAGCTCGGGTATGATCGTCATAGTCCTGACTCGTCGCCGCACCGCTCAACGGTGGACGGCGACTTTGCTCTCGATAGCGCTGACCGGCAGCCTGGGGGAAAACATGGCATCAGGACGCTCAGAACGCGCCGCTCTTCGCGGACGCGATCCACGACGCGTCGGCGTGGGGGTACTGCAGGCACGGGCACGAACGTCAGTCGCTGAAAACCGAAATCAGAACATCCAAGCGAAGACGACGCACCTGCCAGACCATGACGCCGCCATTCCAGCCCTTCGCCTTCGCCTCCTTCACGCATGTCCCCAGCGTCGCCGGGTCCATGAACCCGTTGCTCGCATCGGCCGCCGTCGCCGGCTTCCCGATGACGAGCATGTCGAGCGGGATGCCGTTCTTGGGGATTTCGAGGAGGGCCGTGCCCGGGAAGGGCCCGCCCGAGGTGTTGATGAGGCCGTCGCACGTCGTGTACAGTCCCTGGTTATAGAACTGCACGTTGTACTGTATGCGCATTCCGAATGCTCGTCAGCCAAGCCGTACCACCCAAACAAGGCGACGAAATCGCGCAGACGCACCCAGTCGATGAGGGCGCCGACGTTCTTGTGGATCGTCACGTACGCGCCCGCCTTGAACTGGTTGTTGGGCGCAAGCCACGGCGCGAGCGGCGCGTGCGTCAGGATGAACTGGCCCTTGGGCAGCGTCGCCCGCAGCGTCTGCGTGAACGTCGTCACCCACTTCTCCGCGGCGCCGTCCCCCCGGTTCATCGCCGCCAGGTCCTCGTAGTCCACGTCGATCCCGTCCAGGCTGTTCGTCTTCACGAACGCCGCCATCGTGTTCGCCGTCCCCGCCGGGTCTGCGTTCGACGTCGTCGGCGTGTCCGTCGCGCCGAACGCGGACGCGACGATGCTGATGCCCGCCTTGGCGTACTCGGCCTTCTTGGCGGCCTTGGTCGCGGCGGGGAGGGAGGCCCAGTTGCTGGCCTGGTCGACTGCGCCGTGGAGGGTGAGGAACGACAGTGCTACGACATTGTAGCCCTGAAGCACTGCGTCAGACACGTGAGCTCGGTGACGGCGAAGAAACTACTTACGGCGAGTGCGGTGGCGGCGGGGAGGGCGCCGGTGACCCAGTTGTCGGAGTAGATGACGAATCGGGAGGTGGGGACACCGCGGGCAGCGAGAGGCGAGACGTCGGGGGTGGGGGCAGCGAGGACACTGTTGATGGAAACCAGCGCGAGAGCAGCGGAGACGGAGGTGATCATGCGAGCGAAGGAGAACATCTCTAGGACGTTAATAAAGATAGTGACAACAACAAAGAGGGTGTGTGCGAAGAAGTCAAAAGCCGACTAGCGGACTTGGGAAATGTGAAGGCGAAAGGAAGTAAGGGAGCGGGGGCTGAGGTCCATGGACTGCTCACCCTCCATGTTTTATACGGCGTTCGCGCGGTATTCCCAGCGAGGAGACGCGTCGCATGCATCACCGTGGACGCTGAGGCGCATGCTCCTGTGTAGGACTCGGGAGATTATGCGAGCGGGGCGCATCGCGTGCAGCACGGCACCGCAGGAGCTGGACGCGTCTGGAGCGTCGGGGTAAACGCGATCATTGTTAGGATGATTCTAAGCGACCCAGGACTGGATACCGTTGGTCAGTATTCGCTGCGTTAGTATCCCATCTGTATCACCATGACGCTACCTCTGTGTCATGGCGCATATACAGCACTTGCAGACCTGGTGGATGCGTCTGCGCGGCGCGTGATATTCATAGACTTCCAGCGGTCCAAGGAACATCTCGTTTCACCTCTGCAAGGCCCAGCAAGCAAGCACCGGAGTCAGCGGCACGGTTGGGAAGCTGTACAGACTGGATGTTGTTAACGCTCACCGGGAACTTAACTGATGAGTGGATCATGCGGAAAGGGAGGCTGGATTGATTGGTTGATAGCGTTGGCGCTCCGCTGCTGCATTCCCGCAGGCCGCCGCAAGATGGCCAGCGCAGTCCATGCATCTAGTGACGCGGGGGGCTGAGTCGTGTTACGGGAGGAACGTGGCTCGAGAAGGAAAGTCGAAGAAGCATCACATTTGAGCGTCGTTCAGCGCGGGCTGGTCAAAAGAACAGGACGTCGATGTTCCGAATGGGAGGAACGTCCAAGAGGGACAGGAAACTCGAGAAGGAGGAAGACTCTCAAGACGGAATCGGTGACCTCTGGCATGCCAGGCTGCCTGCGCATCACATATCCTCGCTGGCGAGGTTCGGCGGCAGCGGAGACTGGGAAATCTGACAGACCACAAGGATGCTGTAGAGGGAACTCACAAGCACATGAACTCAAGCTCACCACTGACCGCGTTCACGGGCGTCTAGGAGGGTGGGCAGGCTGACGCTCTCCGACATACGCGACTGCAAGCTAGCGTCAAAAGCTTCATTTAACGCGTCTCAATCTAAACCTCTCTATTTCCCCGTGCGACGTCGTTCATAAAGATGTTCCGAAAGCACCACCACATACCACTTTCCCTCCCTCCTCAGCGTATATCGTACACAAGATACATTACGCTTTCCCCTTGTGACGCGGGAAACTGCGTCTGCACCGCTGACAGGTTGCACGACGGATGAGGAGCAGTCTGGACTCTCAAGACGGAATCGGTGACCTCTGGCATGCCAGGCTGCCTAGTGTCAACCTCGTCTCGGCTACGTGAAGACATATCCTCGCTGCGCGTCGCATTTCGAAAGAGCGCTGCACCCGCTTCATAACGCCAGTTGTTGTAATTGAAGCAATAGATCTATTTCAAAGAATTTACACCGATTTCAGCAACTGGTCGCATCGCACTGCGAGAACTGGAGGGCACCACAAACAGCAGGCTCTTCGTGCTCCTGGAGCAGACCACGAAAAAATGAATCCCGGTGATGATGACGATAAGTACGTTAGTTGGCGAATTCTCACATGGTTGGGTCTCAGCGACACCTCACGAACACGAAGCTTTACATACATCTATCGTACCTCAAAGCGACGCGCGCTGTGTCGAGTGCTCTCAGACTGAGCATCTCTCGGCTGAGTACTTTCTCCTCCCACGCGAGGACCAGTCATGAGTGGAGACACCCTCAGCATCAATTCAGACTCTTCCATGAACATGAACAAGACCGACACTGACTTGGGTAGCTAGATAAACATCTGAGGGTATATTAGAGAGCACTAAACTGGATTGGGGGTTCTTGCGGGCTGACCACACACGCGAACTTCGAATGCGACGCGCGACGACGCGGCGACGAAGGAGCTCGCGCGAGAGCGCTTGATTCGACGTAGCCGAGACGAGGTTGACAGCCGGTTGACCTACGCGAGGGAGGAGGCCGTCGACAATTTGAAATAGGGGGGGAGGTAGGAGGCCTCTATCAAACTGCCCCAGACGCTAGGGTAATCGCGGTGGTGGGGTGCGGATGGTGTACCCTACCGTCTGGGTACGAGACCAGGACGTAGTAGGGCTAGGGTTTATTTGATCCCTCCGACCAGTGTCTGGCTAGTCGTGACCATGCTCCCCGTTCACGGAGCACCTTCGCAGTCCGCATGGCATGCCAGTTGCACGACTAGACGATGGAAGGACCGGGTATAAAGCTGTGCTGGACCATGATCCGCTTCACAGTCGGTCCCAACGCATTAATGGGGTAGTGGTAACCTGGGTCGTTGCCATCGACCCGCCGGGGGTTCGATTCCCCCTTAATGCATTCATCATTTTGAGCACAATTTCTTCCTAACTGCCCGAAGGCAGTCGGAGTCTGTCGTGGTGAAGACGGTCCGCGACGTTTTGCGCTTGTCGTCGCGCTCGCGGCGTCGACATGCTTTGGTTTGGGTGCGGCATAGCAACTCCAAGCATGGAGTAAACGATTGCTGGTAACAGGCTCCCTCGAAGCGTGATTACATACAGAAAGACATCTCGAACCACCAGGTCCCTCATCTGCTGCTCCTTGCATCCAGTCGACGTCAATCGCCCCGCAATCGTGTCAAGGAGGTCGAATCAAGATGCATGCGATGAACCCCATCTCCCGACAGCGCCACGGTCACGGTTCGGGACGCTCGCCGCGAGCTCGAGCCTTCCTCACCTTGCAGTGGCACGGCCGCGGCGTGCCCCCTCACGCGCAGTGCGCGTCGCACGTTGCAGTACGCAGTCGGCCGCGGCTACAAAGCGCACACATCTGCGGCCTCTCGCGGACGGCGGGCTCGTCCCTCATCTACGCTGAGCCCGAATTGTCCGGAGCACAGGGCTTCCTCAGTCATCAGTCCGCAGTGGCGCACACGTCCACGTCGCGCACCCTCCCAGTGGCAGAAGCTCCTCAAGGTCTCTCGCATTAAATTTAGACAATACATACGCGTCCGCGTCCGCGTTGCCGTTTCTATCCCATCCAAGAACGATCATTACGGTACGGTGACAGCGTCCGCGACGTCTGACCCCAGGCCCCAGGGTCACGCACGCACAGGCGCATACACCCCGGAAAAAGCGACTCCCGAGCCCGCGTCCGAGTCCAAGTCCGCGATCAGAGTCAGAGTCAGAGGAGCGCGGCACCAAACACGCCCGCGAGTGCCCACACGAGCCCGCTCGTCCCGGCCGCACCCGCGGCAGCGGCGTTCGACGTCGATGCGGGTGCGGGTGCGGCGCTTGACGACGTCCCCGACAACGTCGACGTCGTCGTCGTGACCGCCGCGCCGCCGTCCGTGCTCGTCGTCGTCGTGCCCGCGCTCGGCGGGGCCGTGGTCTCCGTGCTGCCCTGGGTGGTGGTCGGCGGGGGGCTCGCGCTTCCCGACGCCGATGAAGTAGTGGTAGCGGTAGCGATGGTTGTCGTGGCGCCGCTCGAGACGAGGATGGTAGGCGCGGCGGACGCGAACGCGCCGACGCCGGTCAGCGCGGGCACCGGCTGGGAGACGGTGGGGGCGGCCTTGGCGGCGGACTGGAACGCGTCGAAGTCGTTCGGCGCGGGCGCGTCGGGGGCGTTGATCGCGCTGCGCGAGGGGCAGGAGTCAGCATTTCATTGTTCAACATTCGTATATATGCCTGGCGGGGAGAGAGGGAGAGAGGGAGGGTGTGAGGGTGGAGGGTGGCTCACCCAACCATGCCCGCGGTGCAGTGGACGGGGGTCGTGGCCGCCTGCGCGCAGTAGAACCATATAGCTGCGAGGGCGCGCGTCAGCATACGTATCCCTGATAACGACAACTACACGAAGAACAGTGAACAGTGCAAAGGGAGAGTGCAGCATACGTTTGGCGTCGTTGGTGACGGTCAGGTTCCACGTCGCGGGCGGGTCCCCAGCGTTCGCGGGGCCGGGGGTGTAGCCGGAGTCGAAGCCGCCCGCGAAGGGCGCGCACGGGCTCGCGAACGCGGACTGCGCGACGGTGTGGTTCGTCCCCGGGGTGTCGAAGACGAAGGTGACGACGGTGCCGTTGGGCGCCTTCACGGCGCTCGGGTTGAACGCGAGCGCCTTCTGCCCGCTGCTGTCCTGGCCGACGTGGATCTGCGAGGAGGGGAAGCGTTGGAGTCAGCATAGGGTCTGGGCGGATGGTGAGTGGTGAATGGGGTCGTACGGTTATTGGGTCTTGGGCGAGGACGGCGGTGGCCAGCGCGAGTGCGGATACCGCGGAGGAGTAGCGCATCGTAACGGAGAAAGAGAGGAGACGAAGGGAAGAGCCCGACCTAGCGGGGAACGGTGAAGGTGGAGACAGGTGGTGAAGAGGGGACGGGGACGGGGACGGAGAACAGGGCTGGATGCAAGGACCTAAATATGCAGCTTGACGAAGCGTGACTGTGGCTGGGCACAGCGGCAGCTGTCTCCATGCTGGCAGCTCGACAGAAGCGTGTGAGGCATTTCTCAGCCTATGGAGAGCATACAACAACAACCCTACTTTCTTGATGACTTCTCAAACAAGCAACGAAGCATGGCAGTCGGGCGAATTCTCGCCGCAAGCATGACAGCTTGGTGGCGTTGACCGATGATTTCATGTCGTCCACACGGTGGACAGCGGCGGGTTTGAGGTCGATTCGCAGAGGGTCCGAGTCACTACTCCCATATACTGTAATAAGGAAAAAAAGACGTTTGAGACTGCGGTTCTGGGCTAAACATGGAGGTGGTCCCGTCGTCGTCGGTTGCTAGTGTACCGTCCTCACGAAAGGCAGACCTGCACCGCCGCTGCCTTCTCCTGGATGAGTTGACAGGGAAAGCACAGGACTCACAGGATGCGGAACAGTGGAAAAATCTATCACATCCTCGCAATCAAAAGATGGAGTGTTGCATGAACGCGAGTAATGATATCCCTGGTGAGCTCGGGGAATGGAAAACCTTATGTTTCGCTGCGATAGAAGTTATGCAAAGCTTCAAAGGGAACGAAGAACGTTAGAGAGCAGCTCAACAAGCACCTCCATGAGGATCATGAAGCATTTGGACTGCATCTGGCGTTCAAACAGGCGGGATGAATGGAACAATGACAGTTCCTAGTCATCCCAAGGAGGTGTCACTTCCGACGCCGCGCAGCATCAAGTAATCGGTTCCCGTAGACAAGGAGAACTGGACCTGAGCTCGCTCTCGCCGTCGGATGAGCGCTCATAGTCTTTCGCCCAATGTAACCTCCACACACCACGCTCCGCCGCTATAGTGCGAGTTGCAAAGAGGCCCAGCCAAGCCAGCTGATACCATGCGCAGTGGGAGCGATGCCAGCAACGACAAGTGCGACGAAGGTCAATGGACCAACCATCATCCTAAAGACAACTCGCACCAGCACCAACGCGAACAGCCATCGGAATTTGGGAAGCAACAAAGAGTTCTTGAGATGGTTCCGACCATCACCTAGCGTATTTTTGGCCGCGGTGTTCTGAGCAGAAGGTACTTTGTGGCCTAGCAGGCACCATATACGCACATCGAGCTCACGGTCTGTCTGCAGAACCGCAACGGCAGCCGCGCATCAGCTTATATCCCCCCAGGCCACCAAACAGGTCGCAGCGGGGCGAAGTCTAACGGATAGCAGAATGTATACATTCCTCCCACAGCGTTGTGTCCATGGCGAACCTGCGGGCGGTCTGGTCGGTCTGGACTGCTCGGCGCGTCACGACAGCTCGCAGCTTGAGCCTCACACGGTGGAGCAACAATGCAAGGTTGCCCTTCGCGGCGCGCGCCGCGTGTGAGCCTACTCTTTGAAGGCTACATTTACGCGTGTATATGCGTGTCTGCGCCCTGGAAGGACAAAGACACGCGTAACACCGCTCCGAACGTCAACTAAACGCAACCCCTGGTCCTACGCTCCTTGACCACACGCCGGAGACAAGGAGCCGTGCAGCGCGGGAAGGGTGGCGCGGGCGACGAAACCGTCGCATGTATACGCACGGTCGAGTGCAATTCGGCAGAGCAGGCGCGCCTGCTTGTACAGACCTGCCACTTACCACAACGTCCACCGTCCACCCTACTCCTCTCACATCTGCTTCGCTTTCCAAGGCCTTCCTCATGGTCGATCGTTTCACATAACAGCGCATATATGTGCCACATACCTTTCATTGCGGTCGGGCGAGACCTGACTGGGGGTGTCTGGTAGGCTACGAGGCATAGTGGTCAAGCAAGGCAGCATACACCAAGCATACGCGCGCATATACGCTGCGCTCCCGCTCTCTCCTTCGCCTAACGAGGCGCCGACGCGACCCTCTCCCAAGATTTGAAGCCTCTTTGAAGTCTGGGGTTGCTTCGGGCGCGACGCCCTTATCGCCGTTCCAAAGCTAGCGCCATCGGACGGCGTCAGACTAGCCACCGTGCACACCACAACGTGAGTCGTCGAGCGAGGCGCCGTCGGCGATGAGGAACGCAGAGACTGAGAGTGGTCATGGTGGTGATGGGGAGAAACGAAGGAACAGAGTCGGTCTCCCGTCCTTTTCCGCCCCGCAAGATCGTATCGGGCACGGTCACCCCAAGACATTCGTATTCTGACCAATCCTCTCCATCGACACGTTTACTTCACCTCCACACAGGTTAGTATAAGTGTTCAGCTGTACAGCATACCTGCAATTTGAGTTGACGTTATGTTTTCAGGAAGCTCGACATTCAGACTTCTCTGAACTTCTGATCTAAGCGCCTGCAGACGATCTCCTCCGAGTCAAAGGTGAGTGCGATATCCCCCACAACGACTGCTGGGCTGACTATGTCTATGTACGAATAATGTACAGACAGTCGCGCCAGTCGCAGCCACGATGCCCCTCGACGACAAGCTCACCGCCGCGCTCGCCTCGCGCGAGAAGCGCCTCATCCGCCGCCGCCTCCCGGACCCCACCGCCGACGACGACCTCGTCGACTTCTTCACCAACGACTACCTCTCCCTCGCGTCCTCCGCGTCCCTCCGCGCGCGCTTCCTCGCCAAGCTCCGCGCCGCCCCGCAAGTCCTGGGCTCGGGCGGCTCGCGCCTGCTCGTCAACGGGCACGCGCACGCGGCGTTCGAGGCGCGCCTCGCTACGTTCCTCCGCGCGCCCGCCGCGCTCCTCTTCAACTCGGGCTTCGACGCGAACGTCGGCTTCTTCGCGAGCATCCCGCAGCCTGGCGATGCGGTCGTCTTTGACGAGCACATACATGCATCGGTGCACGATGGGATGCGCGCGTCGCGCGTCGAGCCTGGATTGAGGGTCGCATTTGCACACAATTCGGTCCATGCGCTGCGGGAGGTGCTACAGTCGCTCATCACGGCACATCCGGCCTTGAAGGACGGGGAGAGCAGTGTGTTCGTGTCGGTCGAGGCGCTGTACAGCATGGACGGCAACCTTGCGCCCCTCGTGGACATCGTGGAAACTGTGGAGGAGCTCTTCCCGAGAGGGAACGGCTATGTCGTCGTCGACGAGGCGCACTCAACAGGCGTGTATGGGCCTCAAGGACGTGGACTCGTTGCAGCATACGGCCTTGAGGATCGGGTATTCGCTCGTCTACACACCTTCGGGAAAGCGCTCGCTGGGACTGGAGGTATGTCCTCCACACCGACCAGGACAATAGATGACTAAAAGTAGTCATTCCTAGCTGTTCTCCTGATAACCCCTCTCGTGCGGGACTACCTCCTCAACTACGCGCGCTCACTAATCTACACCACCTCGCTGAGCTACGCGAACATAATCGCCGCTGACTGCTCGTTCGACCTGCTCGAGTCGGGCGAAGCAGAGAAGGTGCACCCTCACTGTTATCCTCTACCTCCGCGACGTGCTAACATCTGCCTCAACTCAGCTCTCCAAGCACCTACTCGATGTCAGTACCTACTTCCTCTCGAGCCTCCACCACGCCCTCGCCTCGCACCGCATCTCGCCCGCACTGCTCGCGCTTCCTCCGCACATCTTTCCCCCCTCCTCCTCGTCTTCCAATTCATCGCGTATATCTGCACCCGCGTCATCATCCCAGCATGAAATCCAGACAGAGCTCGAAAGCTCCGCCACGCCGATCGTGGCCGTCCTAACTCCGCACCCGCGTCCACTCTCTGCGCACCTGCGCGCGCGGGGACTTAACGCGCGACCCATCACGTGGCCGACTGTGCCTAAAGGCGCAGATCGCATCCGTGTGTGCTTACACGCAGGTAATACGCATGAGGACGTTGATAGGCTCGTCAAGGGGATCATCGAGTGGGCGGAGAGCTGGGAGAAGGCAAAAGCGGGCACCGCAGGGGGCGGAGGCCGAGGTATGGAGAAAGGGATCGTGACTGTGCAGGCGAAGCTATAGGCGGTCAGGTAGACATTGTCCACGGTCGGATGCAACATTTGAAAGTTGTCAATAGATGTTCTGAGATAGTACGTGCATAGAGTAGGGCCCTCCTGGAGCTCCTGCATAATGCGCCGTTCCAACCTCGACTCTGTTAAGACGACATGCTACTGGGAAGGGCTCAAAGGTGCGGTCGTCATATAGTCGTTCGTGGAACCACGGTGTAGTTGGGCATTGTCCTCACGATGTTGCAGTGTGTCCACAGGGGAACACATTTCGGTTTGAGGAGGGGAATAAAAACAAAAATGCATGCATTGACGCACACAAGTCGGGGTCCGCCCTCCAGCGTGCTGAGATGCCACAAAGGTTATTCGGTGACCATGGTGACTGGCAACTGAGAAGCAAGTGGCATCCCGTGAGACACCCTTATCGCTCGATCCTCTGAAACGCAAAGCCACAGGAGAGAATGCTACCCGCTCGGCAACTGCATCACCTTTACTGCGTTCACACCTGCGCCATGTTCGCGTTGAGGGAAATAATCGCACAGTGGCTCGAATGACTCGTACAAAAACTAATCTTGCAGCGCTTCGATCTCTTCCGTGCTCTTCTGCAAAAACTCTTCATACGAGTCTTGATATCCGGCTATCAAAATTCTCGTAATCCATGGGGCGGAGTTTATGGAGTCAAGTTGGAGTTTAGACGTACCTGGCGTCTTCGCGCGAGCACGATACCTAGCGACGATTTCTCGATTATGGCGGATTGCTGCGAGCTGCGCTTGCTTTATGGTTCCTGTCAGCCCGGCGGTTAGAACGGAACCAAATGTACCAAAGTGTGATAATTCGCAGCGCACCGGAAACATGGACGACGTGTGGGACGTATTTACGCCCGTCGATCGTGGTCATGAGTGTCATGCTGGCCCACGCGATCTTGTGCGGGTCACGGGCGACACGGATGATACACAAGTTGGTCTTCGGAGAGAAGTACTTCACTATACGTACGATAGACTTGGTTAGCAATCGGCGCACTTCTTTCTAAACATCGCTGTGATTGCATCGTCTTGGGATCCTGTGTGCGACCACCAGCTCCTGGACGGGCGCTATCAACAGCCTCCAAATGTCGTAGCCTTTCTGGAAGGAGAGTCCCAAGAGTGTTGTGGAGCCTCAAAAGACAGATAATTGTTCCACAAAGACTGAGCTAAGCACCCGCCCAACCAGGAAAGTGCTGGCTGATGCAGGGTGCTGTGGCAGCGAGGACTTACCAGTCAGGGAGGAACCGACGGCGCCCCAGCCGGTGTCTCCAAAGTGGGTGATGACACTTTGCTTGAGTGAAGCCCAGATGGCCTTGCTCGTCGTCGGCTCTTGAGAATGCTGGACGGAGCCCGCGATGGGACACGGGAGGAACTCGACTAAGAGCCAGCGGTTCTGTTAAAATCGCACCGAGGGTTAGAACGGCCTTGTTTTCCAAGATAAGACCGTCGTACCTTGAACCTGACCATATCTGCTATCAGTTACGTTCTGAGGAGCGATTTATGCTACTTCAGTAGGTCCTAATGCGGGATACCCATGGGTGGCTCTGACGTCCGACGCTGAGATGGATGTTGCGAAGATGCCAGATGGAACCATTTCGGCCTTGTAAGCGCCTGCCGGAAAATGCCGTTGACGTGGGTTCGACCCTGGAACATGGCATTTGTTGTCGTCCACCTGTCGTCCGCCCGGAAGGTCCTATTCTTCTACCCCATTTTGCATCTTGTCAAGCTGAGAAGCTGTGGGACGCTCCTGGTTGCAGAGACGGCCTCTGAGTACGCAAGCGTTTTACTTTAGCAGATTTGTACTATGGGTGGAGGTCGCCTTCTCCAAAAAAACTCATTCACATCCGTACAACCGACTCACAACGATCGCCAAGTTCTCGCAAGACGAGGACAGGACATAGGCCTTAATGGCGTGGACAGTCTGTTATCCCATCATGGTGGCAGGTCTGGGACTCCGACTCCGCCAAGGGAATCAGGCTCACGTCGCTTCGAGTTCGCGTCCGTCCTGGCACTCGCCTTCTGCCCTCAAGCTGACGGCGAGACGTTGTGTTCGGGAGCGCAAGCCTGACGGGTCTGAGAACGTGGTACGTGGTTAGTCGCCTGCGGTATCGGTATGATGCACGGTCGGCCGCAAGACCTCACTTCAAGAATGCAATACATAGCACAGTGCCCCTGGAGTCCTCGCTCGATAATAGCATGGTAGACCTAGAACTTATTCTTCGTACGTAGGGACCACTGGATGGGACACCGAGCGCGCCGCGTAGGCGCATGCCCATATACGAAGGACACAACGATAAATATTTCTGCTACCCTTGTTGAGACGGGTGAATCCTACGTCCCATCTCACGCGAATGAGAATCAGATGGCCTTCCCGACGAGCTCCAGCATCAAATACGCCTCCCTGTTCCTCGCAACCGCGCTCTGTCACCAAAACGTTACAGACAGGGGGCCTGGTCAAGCATCATGCGGACCCGACTACACGACACTGACTGACTGACCTTCGGCAGCTCGATGGCGGCCTGCTTCTGGGACTCGGACTCGAACGTAGACGTCTCCTGCCTGCGGCCGGGCACCACGAGGACGGCGGCGGCCCGGGGACGGGGACGGTACGGTGATCGTCACGGCGTCGTGCGGGCCGTATCGCAGCGAGTTGCGCGTGTTCAGACTTGAATGGGCGATCGCGTTAACAGGGTGTTTTTTATCGTTATCATGACCCAAAAAAATGAAAATGGGGGGAGGGGGACGTACGCGGCGAGAAGCGAGTTGGCGTACACTGCGTCCGAGGTCAGCCTTCAAGTTTCTCTCCGGAGAAGGAGCAACTGGAACGCTTACTCTTGGTCGTCAGGATGCCGAAGGCGATGTAGATGAAGTTGTTCGGCGAGACCAGGGCCTGGAGGTACAGATACCGCACGCGCCCATGCTCGAGGTCGGCCTCGGTAAAACTCCGCTTCCCGAGTCGCAGCCTCAGGAGTAGGATACGCACGAATAAGAAGGTGAAGAGATCCATCATCCTGGTAGGGAGTCACCACCGACAATCAGCATATCGGCGCCTTCGAGACACAGCACGGCGTACCCACCCTGTTAGCAGGCCTGAGCGTAGTCGATGAGCACCGGCGGGGGGTTCATTAGGTTCAGAGAACGGGGCTCGCCTACCTGTGTTGATGGTGTACAGGATGAGGGTCTTGAGGAGCCGGTCCGTCCTGGATGCGAGGAATATATCGATCAGCACCGGCAGAGATACACAGAGCAGCGAGGACGGAGAACGGCAACCGTTCCCGTACCGTTTCACGCCGATGTGCTTGCTGCGGAGCAGGTTGACGAGTATCGCTGTGATGAAGGCGTCTGCGAGGAGGCACATGCCCGCCCCCGCGGACACCAACCACTGTGGGCGGACACGGACCCGACTGCGTCAGCGCCGTTGAAAGACAAATCTAGTAGTAGTAGTAGATGGCGATGCATAGTACTTACCGTATCGTGCCGGAACTCATAAAAGGGCTTGTCGACAAACCTACACATGCATGCGCGTTCGGGAAGTTCAGGACGAGAAGAGAGTCTACTACATGTGCTTCTGCCACGTACGCCTTGACCGTGCCCGCTGGACATTGATGGATGAGCACGAACATCGATTGACACGGTGTGATAGTGCGTACCGGAAAGGAAACCTGAAGTGGGGTCCCACCCTCTAGAGTCAGACCATATTCGACACACGTCATTTCGGGCATGCTGTACTTACCGAGCTCTGCTGTGAACAAAATGAACTGCAGAACATCCATGTCAGAATTACCGGATTTCGACTGGAGGGAGTATTCCATGCTCACTGTCAAGATGGCTAAGACGCGGTATCGCCGTCCGCCAACTGCACACCGAATATTGTTGTATGAGAGGGGGGGGTTATGTGATGAGGAGGTCGGAGTCGCTTACGTCGGAATATACGAAGGGCGAAGAATCTGCGAGAACAAAACCCAAATTTCGTCAGCCGTTATTTCGACGGGATCGGTAAGACGGAGCAACAAACATCTTGGTCGGAATGCCGACGAATGCCTATTCAGCACCGGCAAATGGATGCCATGCTCAGCTCTGAGGGCACGATAGAGAGATAGGATTGCTCACGGTCGTCACACACAGGAGCTGAGCAAAGATAAATATGGCAAGTTAACTTAAGAGAACATGAAGGCCGTCACTGGCACTGCTCACCGAGAGAGACCTAAGGGAAGGCGGCGGGTGGCTCTGATGAGAGGGCAGTACGCCATGTTGTGAGACTGACGCACCAGACCAAGGTCAGAAGCGCCTCTGGATGGCCGAAGCTCGTAACCAGATAATAGTAACTTCATAGTCATCAGAAATGACGGTCCATAGCGATCATGTAGCGGGACGTACCAGATATGGGTGCTGAGCACGATGTGGAGCGTCTCGAAAACCCTAGACAGCGCGGCAGTTAGTGTTTCAAACTAACGACGGATCGGAGAGATCTCCCACAGCGTGAATACAACCTGCCCCAGGCGATGTCAGCCTGAAATTCGAGACGTTGAAGTGGGCAGGTACGCACCAAAGACTTGATCCAAGCGCTGTCCTTGGGGTACAAATGAATATACCGGTAACACTGGTGAATGACCAGTCCGTACAACCTGTCCAGCGTTCGAGTTCCAGGACCTGTATGCGCATAGACTGGGGTATATGATGTATATGACGTACGCGATTCCGAGGAACGTTGCGATGAGGATGGCACCAAAGGTGTTATCAATGCGCGGAGACATATCGAGCAAAAGGGGCGAAGCTTGGGACATGGCAGAAGACGTGGCAGAGGCACCAGGGCGGCGTTTTGGTCCGGAGAGGGGTGTTTATATTAGGGCGACTAAGGGATATCTGTAGGTTTGACGATCAGAACCGATCAATGCGAACGTCAGACTGGCTCACGAAGAAGCGTAAGGACATCAAGCATCGAAGTTATAACCTTGAAGCTGCCACGTCCATACAACGTGGTACCCCTGGTTGGTAGAGGCACAAAGAAAGTCGGAGTCCTCAAATGTCAAACGTGTACCCTTTCCAGTGTTGTGGAAGAGGAGCATGTAATGTACCTGTATGGCATGGTCTCCTGGACGAGTGTGAGCGTTGTGGAGAGGCACAATCTTTTCATCATTCACGAAGCTTCATCCAGAAAAGCCAATCAGCTGCTCCTCGTCAAGTTCAAGTTGAAGGCTTGCCGGAAAGGAAATGGCCACCTTTAAGCCGGTGCTAAATACGGAACTCTGGAGCCTTCTGTGAACAGAGGTCAGGTATCATACTTCCCCCGTGTCCGGACTTGGATGTCGAGTTCTTGGGAGGGAGTAGGATGAGGTGTGGTCACCGGGTTCGTTGAACAAGTTCTGGGCGATGCCTGGCGTGCGTAGCCGCCTTGAAGCGCTTCCGGCCCGAGTCGAAGATGCACTGCACTGCATCGGCGTCTGCGATGATGGGAATGGCCGCTGAGCGCTGAGTGGTTCTCTCTGGCTCTCGCTCCCGACTACCATGTGCTACTAGGCCTACAGGCTCAAGCTTGGATACCTCGAATTACCGCTCTAGGCTTTCCAGCTCAGCAACGGGGCGAGAGTGGATGTTCATACTGTCAACTTTGTCCCTGAATCAAACGTACGCCTAGTAGTAGTACATCACCCATCATGATCAGTGGCACGACCGTCACCCTCACCTTCGAGGAATGTGGTTCTATTGAGCACCAGACAATGATGATGCGGTTCCAGTTCAGGGCCCACATGATGCACGCACTCAGAGCGGCAGATACGGACCCACGGGTGAGATCGCTAAATTGCAGGGATCGGATTCGTATGCCGGCGGCGGCCAGGCACTCCGAGTATACTATATACTATATACTGCTCATCCTCTGGACGGCGAGGGCCTAGGTCCAATATTCAACGCTGACTGGCTTCGCAGTGATAGGCTCGTGTCACTCTACAGGCGCCGCTCGTCTCGGGCTGTCCTCTAGCTCTGCTTCTCTCCCTCCTCCCCCGCGCGACGTCAATCGCATCTCAGTCGAGGCGCAAGATCGTCCGGCTGCAGCACAGGCTGCCCAGCAAGTCGTACGTATCATCGTGCTCGCAGCACTGGCCAAGGTACGGCACGGCGACCCAGAAGTCCACTGAGCATGAGCACGGTGCAGAGGTCAGTCATGTCGAGTTTTTGCTGAGTGAGAACCCGATGATGCCGCTAGCGCTGTTTACGGGCAAGGAGTGGCTGCGTCGATATTCCCTGCCATTAACTGTTTCCCGGCCGCGGAATGAAGTACGACTGTATGCATGATGGTTCGAAGAAACGCTTGCGATCATGATCATGATGATCCCTGCAAGTGTTGTTCATGACCTCGGGATGATGTCACCCGCCTCAATAGTTCCTGTTCAACACAATACGCGTACGGCATCCCGCGCGAATAGATCGTCGCAGTGATGCAGGATAGAATGGTTCCCCAGCAGTTACGTTTTACACAGCAGAGTGAGCCTGTAGCCTGAGAGGTAGCTAGACGCGTACGGGTTCCCATGTGAGCGCTTTTCCGCTGTCTTGTTCTGCGTCGAGCGACGAGGCAGCATTTTCAAGTTGCTGAGTAGGCCGCGACATGAGGTTTGGGAGCGGGGGATGGCTCGATCGCGCGTGCATGTGCATTGTGATCCGCCGCACGGAGGAATTTGGATCGATAGCGTAATCTCCAAGACAGTCACTGCAGCGTTCAAGTTTGTGAAAAGGAATACGAATGGATACAGAACGATGTACGAGCGTAGTATACATCTACAGGTGCGAGAAGGTATGAGGACAGAGGAATGGAACGTCCACCAGAGGATATAGGATATACTGCTAAAGCTACAACAAGGATGGGTATCAGTATCACACTGGTCGAAGGCCGTCGACTGCGACTACACGGCGATGCCGACGAGCTCGAAGGTCAGGAACGCCTGGCTGTTATTGTCCACGACCTCGACCTTCGGTGCCTGCCATGCCAGCAAGTGTCAGCTTGAATCAGCGCACCTTCGACTACGGAACATGCGTAGACTTACGTGGGGAGGCGTGACAACGTGTCCCTGCATCTGCATCTCGAATAAGGTCGTCTCGCCGCGGCCCGAACGCGAAGCGGATTCGGGAGCGGCTTGCTTTCGGGGTTCGCACTTGATCTCAGGGAGCTGCGTGTGTTCAGCCTGTCGGGCGCGATGGCCAGCACTCAGCATCCTTGTATGGCCTGGCAACAAAGAGGAGAAGAAGAGGACCCACGCGGCGAGGAGAGAGTTGGCATACACTATCCCCATTAATGCGTCAGTACCCTGTCTACGACGACTCGGAGAGACCCGCGGACTGCTTGAGTCGTTGACTGCTTACTTTTCGTGGCGACGATCGCGAAACCCGCATATATCAAGTTGTTGGGGCAAACGAGCGACTGGCGGCGCACGCCGTATGCGAAGTCAGCTCCTCCTAGTACGAGAGCCATCCGCCGGATGAATGCAGATACTCACGAACAGGAGCGAGCCTAGCGTGACCACGCTGGATGATGATGATGGGACATCAGGGATCCGAATCAGCCCCACGCCATGAAACGAGAAAAACGCTGGCGCACCCTGTGAGCAATCCTACAGAACGGCCGTCAGCATATAGCCCTAGATGTCGACGGGGTCTCGGAGGGAATAGGCCCACGCACCGGTGTTTACCCCATACAGAATGAGCGTGTCCACGATCCGGTCTATGCTGTACTCATCATTCGCGGACAAACGCGCGAACGATGGTTAGCTTGCGTGCGTGCAGCCTGAGTGTGGATTCGAGGTGCCTCACGCACGTCTTCACGCCTGTGCGCTGCGTGTGCAGCAGGCTGACGAGCACGCCAGTGAGCAACCCGTCCGCCAAAAACGCTGCTCCTGCGCCTGCGGAAATGAGCCACTGTGGAATGACCGCCGAGGGACCGAATCAGCACGAGGTGAAATAGAGAGGCTGCATCGCTGACCGTCTGGCGCTGGAACTCGGAAAAGGGCTTGAGGATGATACTGCATGTCACTTAGTATTGTGAGCGTTTTATGCTGACTCGCATGGGCTCCGGGACGCACGCCTCAGCCGTAGCAGCTGGCAGGTCACACTGCTCAGCCGCGAAATAAAGGAGCATAGACGAAGGCGTGCTCACCACAGAAAAAACCTGAATTATGTGACAAATAGAGTTCTCAGCGACTGGTGGACTGAAGCGGCGGAGGTGGCTCCCACATACCGAGCTCTGCTGCAATTAAGATGCACTGTAAAGTGTCAGCCGCTGGCGTTAGCGTTGCCTAGTCCTGCAGATGCTAAAGGCGGTTCACTCACAGCGAAAATGACTAGGATGCGATATCTAGTACCGACCAACTAGTGTCGTGGATCAGCGTCCGTGAGACACTTGTGACTGATGAGAGACACTGGCAGTATCTTACGGCGGAATATCCGACCGGCGAAGAAACTAGAAGGGACGAATTGTTCAGGTTGTTACTTCGACAACGTTTTGAGGTGTATGAAACGAACCCTTGAGACTGCACAACAATCAAACCCTGTAGATCCTCATGAATCAGAACGAAGAAGATGACAGAGACGCGAGTTGAAAGAGAGAAAAACTCACAGTCATCGCACTGAGGAGCTGGCCGGGCGCATGTCATGTAAGATTCGGCTAAGCAAGAACTCAGGGAGAATGCTCACCCCGAGAGACCTGGGACGCAGCCGTAGTCAGAATGCTGGGACGCAGGAGAGAAACGTTTGACATACCAGACGGAAGACTGAATGGCGTCCGCGTTCCCGTAATTCGTGACCAGGATAATAGTAACTAGAAGTTCATCGTGAACCCAAAGGCTTGATACATCACAGAGGGTGAGCATACCAGATGTGCGTGCTGAGCACGATGTGCGCAGTTTCGAAGAGCCTGGTAGCGTAGTGGACATCGTTAAAAGACAAGCAGACGGAGTGTATATGGCACTTACAGGGTAGATGCAACCTATCCAGGAAGCAGTTTAATAGACAGTCCTAACATAAGGGAAGCGGATACGAACCAGGGCCTTGATCCAGCCACTGTCCCTCGGATAAAGCCTGAAATACCGATAACTTTGGTGGACAACTAGTCCGTACAACCTGTAGCAGAGTCCGATGTGGGTCAGGCGGAGCATCAGCGGAAGATGAGACTGGCGAGACTGACATGAGACCGAAGAAAGTGCCAATAAGAACAGCGCCAAAGGTACTGTCAAGAGATGGAGCAGGACCCGAGGACGAGAGGACCAGGGAGACATAGTAGGCGAAGACATGATGGGGCCAAGTGCAACCAGCGCGGACACGCAGGCTGCGAACTGGGAGACGGTCGTTTATAGGAGCCGCGTCGGACACTTTAAACTTGGACTGGAATTCGCGCGCGATCTGGAAGCCTGTGGCCTGTCGTGAGTTTGACGGTCGTAACGCCATGTGGATCGGCCCAGCAGTCAGATCCGCAACGAAGAAGCATAGGGCGATGCCACGTCGGCATGCTATACTGAGAGGCAATGACATCTCAGTCGCAGAGCGTCGCCCTAGATGGAAGGGGGCGAAGCCACATTGTCCACAAGAGCGGCGGCCCGTCTCAGGCCCCTTGTACAAGGGGAGAGATCTTTGGGAATATGATAAGTTGATGAGTTCATCGCGTGGCGGTGTGGGGCCAGGGCCCAGTTTTGCTCCCGTTCTGACCCTCGATATTCCTCTGTTGTGAGACCGTGGCATGGATTGCTTCCACGAGCACGTACTTGCCCCAGGACATTGTACAACTGTCGAACTCGGGGCAGGCTAGGAACGGGGAACGTGATCTGAGAATGATGATGGAAGTTCGTGGTCAAGAGGTTAAGCGCCTGCGAGAGAGGTGCTGCAGCCTGTGCAAAGCGTGGTGCTTCTCTGCAGTCCTGCGCGCACAGCCCGCCACTGCCAGTGAGGGCCTTGCTTTTACCAACTGATATCCTCTCTATCTCTCGTCATACAACCCTGTGACTCATCTTCCCGACACTTATGCCTGAAATAGTCGACGAAATCGTGAAGCCCGAGCCCGAGATCTTGTCGTGTCTCTTCAACCGAGCCGGAACTTGTCTCTCGCAGTCGCTACCATCTCTTCGTCTTCGAGACCGTCATCTTCAAGAGTGGAACGGAACAGGATGATCTGTGCGAATTTCTTGCATCTCACTCGCACTGGCATTTTCGCTCACGCACGGGCCGTTTCGTTGTCGTTCGCGTCCCGGGACTGCCACATCATTTCATCCTTCTCGAGATCCTTGTCGTGCCCTGGCTCCATCCTGGTCTATGCCGGGCTTCACTCAGACATCATCGAGTACTTGGGAATGACTGGACTAAAATCGTACCCTGCGCATACTCTTCAACATGCTGACGCACCTTGCCTAATGGTACCTCGAGACTACATCCACGCAATAGTGCACGAATGCTGTGTATTTATATCATGGATTCTGGTCAAAGACACGGTCGCACGAGGGAACGAGTAACAAGAACTATCACCGCATTGTTCTGAGTCCTTCAGACACGGTCCGAATCAAAATCAAAAGTGATATGCGGGATGGAATGTTGCAGTTTGTCTTTGAGGCTCCCGGTCGGTAAACAGCGAGGTCGACCCGTCTGAACCGGTTGACCCGGAGGACGGAATATATTGGAGAGACTTTCTGGTGTTCAAGCTGCATGGAGAGAATTAGGATCATGATACTACGTACACCGTAATCAGTAGAAAAAGATGGAAGATCTACTCACGCCGCGAGGAGGGAGTTTGCATACACTACATCGAGCTGAGTACACTTCCTGGATAACGACGTGGGGCAAGCGCGAAATGATTGACTCACACTTCGTCGCCACGATACCAAAACCAGCGTAAATGAGGTTGCTTGGGTATAGGAGCGACTGCACACGCCAGAAATCAGCCACCGCTACATTCCACTTTGGGGGATTGGAAATAGTACTACTCCACGTACGAACAAAAGAAACAGAATATTGACAACTCTGTGATGCGAACATCAAGTTATGCATGGTGTCGTTGGAATGGCAGCCGACGCACCCGTTCAGTAAGCCTACAGACTATCGATTAGCAAGAGGAGACGCCGCAGGATAACAACGCCGCCCACCTGTGTTGACGGCGTACAACATGATGGTCTCTACAATCTCATGCATCCTGGTTTCATCACGGTAATAGCTCGCTTGACTTGAAGGCTCAGGTTCAGAAGGCCTGCGACATACCGCTGCGACTTCGCTTTCTCTCTGCGCAACAAAATTACGAGTACCCCAGTGAGAATGCTATCCGCAAGGAAGGCTGTGCCCGTTCCCGCAGATATGAGCCACTGTACAGACATACAGACATGAGTAAGGTCAAAGTGGAGAGAATTGGATGAGTGCGTCTGCGTACTGTGTAGTGCTGGAACCGCGAAAACCATGGGAAGGAAAAGCTGACCATCACCCGGTGTGAGTCTCAGACGACACTAGCAAACGGCAGTTCTGGAACGCACGCTTGTGCGGTTGCAGCTAGATTAACGTTGTCGTGAGGACACAGCGAAGCAGGTGAAAGTGCAGAGTACAAGTACGAACCACAAAGGAAGCCTATAATGCGCAGTGAATCAGGTATTATTAACCGCAATTTCTTCACGCGGAGTTCGGCCTACCGAGCTCTGCGCCGAATAAAATGAACTATGAAGCAGCGTCGCTCAGCTTCGCCGTGCCTCCACTGGAACTGGTGTACATACAGCGAGGACGACGAGAACTCGGTATCTCAGCCCACCTACTTTCTCGAATAAATCATCTGCGTGAGACTTTAGGTGATACCCGAGTCATTGGTGTAGCTTACGTAGGAAAATGCGACGAGCAAAGAAGCTAGGACGGTCACGACGGTCGATCGCCAGTTTACGCCCATAGAACGAAAACGGACGCACCTCTGGGATGGTATCACCACAACACCCTGTGCAGCGAGAGGAGGTCCCCACCAGGCTCAGGGAGTGGCGCTATGCAGTGAAAAATGCAACTCACCGACATCGCACTCAAGAGCTACGTTGCGTGATCCAGGTGAATTTTTAAGGTTCAAAGGCACCCAGTGGCTCACTCACGTCAACAGACCTGAGAGCCGAAGCGTTTGTTAGCGCAGGTTCGGAAGGCGGCGACGTGAACATACCAGACTCCGGACAGGAGAGCGAGGGGGCGGTAATAGTTGGTAATCAGGTAGTGATAGCTGCATCGTCTTATGAGGGGAACGTCGGGGGAACAGCAGATAAGTGACGCGACACGCACCATACATGCGTGCTGAGCACGACGTGGAATGTTTCGAAAACTCTACAAGACTGAGACCGTCAGAATCTGCATGGAGAACAGAAGGGAGAGTCGCACAGGACTATTCGACACCTGGTCAAGGAAACCTTCAGGAGACCGTTCGGGGCCGGGGACTCAGAGACAGATGCGATGTTCTCACCAAAACCTTCATCCATCTGCTGTCATCTGGGTACAATCTGAAGTACCGGTAGGATTGGTGGATGATCAGTCCATACAGCCTGTAAAAGCATTTAGGGCCAATATCTGTATCGAGAGGAATACGAGACCTACACAAGACCGACGAAGGTCCCGATGAGGACTGCCCCCAGGGTATTGTCCAACGGGGGCACAGAGTCGACGAGGGAAAACGGACTGGAGGGCCCGGGCATAACGAGAGTCATTAGGCAGCTAGGCTGGGTGCAGTCGGTCGCGCTAACACGGGGCCGCCGACGCTTATAGGACTAGATGGGCGATCCTTAAGGTTGGACATTATGGAAGCTGTAAATATGCGAACTTGACGGTCGTCATGGATTGACGTCGAAGCATGAGGACCAGGTCACGGTGAGATGCTTGCAATCGGCAGGTTAGCAGTAACAAGGATACCTCAGTTGCGTAGTGCTCTCGGGCACGAGACGGCGGCCGTAGCTCGCACAAGGAGTGTTTCAGCGGAATTGGGGACGAGGGCCGTTTCCTACTAAGGAATGGCAAATGCGTCGCGTGGCGATGTGCCGGCGCCTCATGTCTTCAGGACTGCTTGCGAAGCTCCGTGAACTATCATGAACAATCATGAACTCTCCAGGGCGGGAGAAGGGGGTAGACTGTGGCGTACGGGGTTACGACCAGGATATCGCCCAGATCAGCATCGAGAAGATATCCGTGAAGCGCTCATCGCACCCGTTGCGGTGATACCCAAGGAAGCCTGGGTTGTGGGCATGGGGAAGGGGCGACGTAAGAATCAAGCGGGAAGCACGATCCACTGCGTTGTGACATGCAGGGCAATCCTCACATCTGGTACGCGGGACTGGTCAGCATTCGCCCACACCGTCGACGTCTTCACGCACCTTCTGAGTGCTTCCAACGACAGGGCCGTCATGATGTAGATGTTTGAATACGGGCGGAGAGACGAGATGATAATCTGCAAATCCGACTAACCATTGTCTTGTGTAGTGTATTGTAGAGTACATCCATATTACTGCCCATGTCTATTCGACGAAGCGTCCGGAGAAGACAGGCAGGCATCTACAGCGGATTAGTCCAGAAACTATGATATTAGATCTACCGTTTACGCCATAACCTCGCGCAACTGGGCAATGTGGGCCTCGCGCCGCTTCACAATATCCGCGTGGGTGATCGTGCTCCGCAGGTCTGCCTCCGCCTGGATGCGAATGTGAGCAAACTAGGAACATACAAGAGGTCGATGAACGCGCACCTGGAGAAGGCGGTCTGCTTCCCACATGCGGTTTGGCAGACTCTCGAGCGCAACGTACACCGCAGGGATAGAGGCACAGCGCAGCAGCTCCAGCTCATTCGTGCGCAGGATGGCGAAAGCGATGCGGAAGAGCACGTCAATCCCGTCTACCATGAACACGTCCCAAACGCGGAACAAGGTCTGGGCACGAAGACTCAACATCCGCTACAATACTCTCATGACTGACTAACTCACCTCGACAGGCAAACAGTCGGTGAACAGGGAGAGGAACCAGGAGAAACAGATCGCGCCAAGGTCTACACCCAGATCGGTGAGATGGGCGGACAGCTTCGGCATGAGATCCTGGACATAGTCGAGAAGAATAAGGGGACAAGCCCTGGAGCTCAGGAGGGACGGAGAGAAGAAGTCTTCAGGCAGGATACGTTCGATCATCGCAGCCAGAACCCAGAAGGCCTCCTCTTGGTCGGCATGGACAAGCAGCAGCGTCGAGGTGACCAAGTTCATCCCCTGACAGTACCCAACCGCCGGATTCCGCCTGTTCCCAGGAGCGACGACGACGACAACAACGATCAGCACCTCACCCAATCCAACCGCGAGCTGGAGAGCATCCTCACCTGCTGTACGCCATCAGCACCCTGCGCAGCTTCTCCACCCCGGCGCCCGTCCGCCCAAAGAAGATGTTGAGCGGCATCGTCCTGCACACGTCCTTGTCGATCTCGCGCACGACGCTGCTCCCCGCATCGCACTCGGCCAGCGCGTCCGCGAACACGCCGGGCTCGCGCATCTCGAGCGCGCCGCTGCACTCGAGCCACGCCTTCGCGCGGTACGCGAGCGGGATCCCGTTGCGCACGAGCCTGTCGAGCTCGCGCTTCTCGTCCCTGCTCGACGACAGCCCGAACTGCGCGAACCCGATCAGGCCCTCGCTGTGCTCGAGCTCCTCCGCCTCGTCCGCGGTGCCCAGCCCGAGCAGCTGCGCCGCGCCGCCACCGCCGACGGCGCTGAACGACGCGTTGCGCGACGCCACGGAGAGCGACTTGTTCGCGGCCGCCTTGCTGCGGTGCTTCAGGAAGAGGTCCCACTCCTTGCGCTGCGCCGCCTGGCGCTGGTCGTGGATGTCCGTGAGCTGCAGGAGGAGCCGCCGGATCGTGTTCCCGCAGATATGGTGCGGGGTGTCGTCGTCGACCGAGAGAACCGACGAGGTCGACTTGATCGTCGCGACACTGGCGCCGCTGAGGAGCGTCGACGTGCGCTTGACGCGTCTCGACGACGCAGGCGATGCGCCGCGGGAACGCGTCGACGTCAGAGAGTCCCCAGTGGGTATGCTGCGTACAGTGGGCCGAGTACTCGTCGAGTTGACGCTAATTGCGTCCGTGCCGTCGTCGCCGTCGCCACTGCAATCGCACGCGTCCTTCACGATGTCGATGACGTGCGCCGTCGCATCCTCCTCGTCCTCAGGCCAAGTGTTGTCTTCGGTGCGATCCGCAACCTTGATACCCGTCAGACACGCAGGCGCGGTGTTCTTGCATTCCTTCGCGCGAATAAGCAGCAATGCGTCATATCGGGCTATGTCGTAGATGAAGCCAAAGCGGTCCGTGAAACCCTCGTGGCTGCGCTCCTCCCCCTGCGCTGCCAGCGACGACGCGTCGTCAGGTAGCGGGATTGAAAAATGGAAGTCGCGGGCAGTGACTGGCGTGTAGTGCCGTGACAGATACTGTGTCGGGGGCTTCGCGTTTACAGGGATGATAGACTCAAGGAGGCACCGACCCGGCCTTGGGTTTACTCGCCGCCTGAGCCGCTGCCGCAGAGGAGCTCGATTGCGCAGCCTCGCTTGGGGCATTTGCTTGTCCGCTCTCAGGCGCGGTCATGAGCTTCTTCTGTGGTTGGATCGCAAAGGATCCGAACAAAGGAGAAGCAAAGGACGGGAGATTGACGCTGGGCTTGCGGCTCTTGGGCTTTGACCGCCCTGCCTGTCCAGTAGTAAGGATGCGAGATGGCGTGGGGGTGGCGTCTATGTCCACTACCAGAGATGGCCGCGGGTCGCGTCTCTCAGTACCGCCTGCCTTTCGGTCCTTCCTCTCCTTCGGGCGCTCTCGGAAATCGAGCCTGGACTCGCGCGCATTGCGAACAAGTTCGAGCGCAAGCTGCGCGATGAGAGAACTCGTCTCCCGACCCTGATCGGCCAGGATGCTACTGGCATCGGAGGTCATGACGCGCGTTGCTTGGATGATAGCACGTAACGCCGACCCTTGGGGCGGCTTCTCGTCAGGAGAGATAAGACTTTGGGAGGAAGAGCCATTCGACAACGATGGGACCTTTGAGGGTTCCGGGAGGACGGGAGTTGCTGCGAGGAGGGGGCTGCCAACGGGCGATACCGAGGCAGCCTTCGCCGACAGAGCGTCTGAGTGGTTGGGCGGCGGATCCAGGCTGCTGACGTCCGTAACAGACAGGTTCCGACGCTTCCTGCCCATCAAGGGGTTCGAAGAAGACGAGGCAGGGTTAAGGATCGAGAACCCTAACGTGCCAAACACGCTCCGCGACGGTTTGCGCTTGGATGCCGACTGCTCTGTCCGTGGTATTGGCGGGATGGATGGCGTGGGTGGAGTGCTGTCGCTAGGAAGAGGCTTGTCGACGATGGAAGGTGATGGAGATTTCAGCGATTCAGGGGAATCATCGATAGGGAAAGACACTTGGGATGTCCTACTCTTGCTCCGTGGCTTGACCCACCATGAACCCATCCAGTCACCGAGCGAAGGTCGGTCGGTCTTCGCTGCCCCGTTCTCAGCCACAGCTGGAGAGTCGATGTTTGGCGTCACTGTTGGGTCATCTATGGTATCGGCACTTTCAACATTCACGCTAGGGACGGGGTCCGCAGCGGTTGACGAGACGACTGGGGACGTAGGCACCGCTTGCGCTGTTACGACAGCGGTCGACGGCTGCGGTTGCGGAGGTACGCTGGGAGCGGTAGCCATAGGAGTGATATCCTCTTTCGGTATGCTGCGTGAGATTGGCACCTCATCTTCGATGGCCTCTGTGAGCGATTCGGCGAGAGACTGGAGATCATAAGTGTGATACTTTCATTAACATGCATAGCATGTAACACGCACCATCAAGCTCGTTTGCCTCTGCATGCGGTGAACTTGATGCAGCGTCTCGTCATCGTCCGGAAACAGAGATTGGAATACTCGGTTCCCAATCTCCTTCTCCGCCGGTGGAAGCTCCTGCAGAAGCTGCCTCGCACGCTCCTTCCTCGCCGCCTCCTTCTCGAGCAGTGTGCGTCTACTCTCCTCCAACTCTTGCCGCGCGCGTGTCAAGTTGTGGACAGCCGATGAAAGCACTCTCATGATCGTGCAGTATGGATCCTCGGGGTTGTCCGTCGGAGAAGTGACCGTGGAGATGGTCGAAACGGTAGAGCGAATGGCGTCATCTGGGAGGCCATACCATTTGGTAGATAGGATCTTTGCTGTAGTCGAAGGGGAGAATGGACTAGCACAGTCTTCAGAGACTCTGGGTCCGAAGAGCTCGTACTTGGGCACTTGGGAATGACCGTCCTCGCTTGACGGCTCCACTACGATAAGTGGCGGCGGCTTAACGGATCTGAGTGACAAGACGGGTCAGTTCCAGATCGTCATGTGAATACGCTACAAACATGTTAGAGAGTTGCTCGGCGAAGACGTGCATGAGGAAACCCAGTCATTTTTCCACGGCCTGTCTATGCTGAGCTCACGACTTCATCCTTGCCAATGCCCGGAAAAGAATCCTGCAATGTATCCTTCCTGGCAACAAACGAATGGAAGCGCCTCGCGCGGAATGCATATTACATACCTAGCCTGGCTCGTGCCCGGCCGGTATATATGTCCGCCTGTGCAGGCATCAGGAACGAATCGCACCTCCTCAGTGACAGGAGAGAACATGGTCATGGAGCAACATCCTGCTCATAAAAAACCTTGCGCTTTCAATCGAAAGCAGATATTAGCACCATGCAGTGAACAAGGGTGGCGGGCGGTGCTGCAGATGTCTGATCCAGCCCTACCCTCATTACAAGCTTCTAGTCTTTGTGGGAGAGACTGGATGCGCATACATAAGGACCGCATGCTTAGGTATCGAATTCACGCCAAGAGACGATCATCAAACCGAGGCGAAACCCGCACACGACCAGGGTGCCGAGTGCCTACGACCTCCAGGAACCGCGACAAAGCTTGTCCGACTACTTGCGAGGCCTAGACTCGATACACCGCAGGGACATGCTTGCCACAAGCAGCCGCTGGACACGTTCTTCCACCACACAAGCATCACCACGAGTGAAACTCACCTTCGAGTGCCAGTTCCCTTGCCGTAACCTCTCACGCTCCCATCCCAACTCGCGTTCGAGAACCTCAGCTGCTCCTCTGAGGCAGTTTTCCAGCTTCGCCTTGAGCGAAAAGTAGTCTGTCTGAGGTCTAGGGCTGTCTTCGCTCGGTTTACCACGCGACCGACGTCCTCGCGACGGGACGTCATCTTCAGCTAGCGGGTGATGGTGCGCGGGCGTCGATTGCGTCGACGAGGATGCCATGTCGGCAACTCCGGGAGCGTCGTAGTCGAAGCAAAGCCAGGGCGACGATGTGCGACAAGCAGGTGGTGGAATGGGCGAGAGGATCGCATGCGTCGCCGTCGCGGCTGGAAGCACGCGGGAGCCGTGTGTTGGAAACCATGGATTACGACTATATGTCCACATTTGGACATACACTTTGCTTACACTATTGACTTATGTCCATTTATGGGATACATTCTCTGATAACGTAATTATGGCGCGTCGTACCCGCAAATGGTGCCACAAATTCCTCGTCATCGACCACCACCTCAGGCTCGTCCTCCCCTTCGTCCGACTGTCGGCGTCTCCTCATCGTCCCCATCATGGGCTGGTTCGGCACCAAAAGCTCCGAAACACCCGACGCAACGTCAAGGAAGGATCGTCAGAAGTGCTGGGAAAGTCGAGACGCATATTTTGCCTGTCTCGATGGTGCCAAAGTCGTGAAACCTGGCGACGAGGGGACCGCTTGCGCGGACACAAAGGGGCCCTTACGAGCAGAATTGTGCCAAAAGCTGGGTGCGTGTCCCGCTGGACGTCGTGCGCCGCCACCCTCATGACATGCTTGCTGCATTCCGCAGATTGACTACTTCAACAAACGTCGAGTGCTTGCTGAGCAGCAGCAAGGCGTCCTTGCCCAGGCCCAGAACCAGGCCAGCGCCGCCAGGAACAGGTAGTTCGCCCCTTTCGCGCACGCAGAAAGACGATCGTAGGCACTCTCTCCATGTTGCGAACCTGGTGCAAGTTTGAACCCTTGGCTGAGTGGTGGCGCCAGGATGGTATAGACGACATGTCGGGGTAGCTATCTACGTTATGATGACCCCCACGTACGCGCACACTCCCCACTCAAATGTACCTGTGAGTACCTTGGCCCAGCTAGCCATATCGCGGCACCTCTGACATTCTCTGCAGTACCGCACATTAATGGATCTTTCGGAAACTTTGATTGCTCTCATTTTTGGCGTCTGGTATCAACGTGCCATGCGACAGCGACGGCGTTCGACGTTCATGCTCTCACAGTCTGTGTATGCTCTCACACCGTGTGAGCACCTCCTGGTGTCTCTGGCCGAACTAATTCGTGTCAGTAGGCGGCATCGTAAGGTCAGGAGCTCTCAAACCTGGATTTGAGGATGGTGAGTCTCCTCTCGTAGACGCATATATCCCGTTCATCAGGTGGTGGAACCTGATTCGTTGTTGGATGCGTCTCACAACGCATGCAATCGTATTCCGCACGGATGCAGCCTGTGAAGTGGCGTCTGGCGTGTATGACACGAACATGGCTGTCTGTCCCACGATGACCGGTAGGAGGTGAGTTGTGACTTTCTAGCTTACGGTTTGATCGGCCTCGCACCGCGGCATCCGTCCCAGGCTTCGGTGGACCCGGGGACGATCACTGTCCCTTTCACGTTCTGTGCGCCGGCTACGTCTCGCTGATCCCTGCCGCGCCCGACGCCTGCATCCTGACGCGTCGTCCTTACCATCGCTTTTGGAGGTCAAACAGACCCGACTTGTCGTCGCTCGTTTCAGTCCACATATCTATCGCGCTTGGACGTGGTTTCTGTATGTCACAGTTGCCAGGGACGGTCCCAGTGACGGAAATCCTTCGTGAGGACCTCTCCCCGTGAGAGGATTAAGCCAAGGTGTGTTGCTCACAGATAGAGCTTTAATTGAACCCAAACCCTGACACACAATCCGTCTTTCAGTGCGCGCGACATTCACACTCGGGTGCTCTCCGAGCTCGCGTATTCGGTCCCTTGGCTGTCTGATACATTTTTAGGCCGTCGAGATCGGTGTTCGTTTGTAGACTCTTTGCCATGTCCGCTCTCCTCCAAGACGAACACGTAAGTCGTGGGGTTGCCGTGCCTATGCCAGGCAACTTATCCTGCTTATCTTGACATACCGCCTCTCCAAAGTTCGTCCATGCCAGACTGTGGTTTGGATTCCCATATGGCCCGCATGTGCGCTGCCAAAGCCCCCCTCTTCACGTTCCAGATGGCATGGTGTGGCAACGAGGGTTCTCGAGTACCCGGAGCCGGCATCCTATGAACGTTCCCGACGATCTGCGTCTTTGCTCCATCCGGCAATGCCGTCTACTAATCTACTGTCCTGTCATTGCTCAATTTCAGTTCCGCCATCCGCCGAAGTACACAAGCTGCCCGGCCTTGAATCCCCCTCTCAGGAACCCCAAGTTACCTACCTGCCAAACGCGACTCGGGACCTAGGCTTGGCGCGCCGCCGGAGGTGTTTGGTAGCGTGCGGTGTAGTCGGAGGACGCAGCATTCATCCCGTCCTCCATGACTATGACGCATGTTGCCGCCACCGGCTTCAGCCTCTACCGCGTTGCCCCTTTTGGCTCGGGTGATACTGTCGTGCGACCTACGAAGCTGGCAATGCGATGCTGAGAGCGCTGCCGGTTCGTCGACCAATGATCCGCACGTGCGACTCGGAAGCTGACGCCGATTATGTTGACATTCGCGGACAGGCTGCATCATATTCATCAAGCGTACCGTGACGCAGAGGTGAGCTTCGCCAGTGATGCACCACATCTCTAGAGCGAGCATCCTATCGAACTGTCGGCGACTATATAGATTTTCTGAACACGAGGATGGACCACAACGCTATGTCGGTAGCTCCTTGGCGACCCAGCGCACCAGCATCATGCGAAGGGCCGGTTGCCAGCGACGTAAGATAGACACACCGCCTTACTGGTGAGTGGGAAGGTACATCGCTGTTGCCGGAGAGAAGCTATCAAGCCACATAGGATATGCCTCGTACCCGTACCTGGACAAACACGCCGCAGTCTCCTGGGCAATTCCCACAGAGCGGCGGACGTGCACGCCTCGGGCACACTGCTGCCCTCCGAGTCGCGAGTGGTACAGCACCTCGACGTTCGCCAGCGCCACAACTGTCACCCGCGGGCACACCCACGCCATGAGCCACTTAGAGTCAGAGGCCGCACTCACATTAGATTCCCAGCCGGCGCTCCCACGTCGTCCGCCCGTTCCACACACTGACTTCTTTGATATCTTCCCCATCTGCCTCTGCCAATCTCAGTCCCCGGGCGCGCCATGTCTCCTCTAAAAGCGTGTCGCCCCTCCCAGACCTGCTCCCCAACTCAGGCCGCAGCGGCCCCTCTCCCTCCTCTCTATTCAACAGCCCTCGCCCGCGGCCCAGCAGCAGTACGCTCGCCGCCCACGCATGATGCTCGCGAGGATCAACACGAACATGCACTCGCCCGAGCGGCCGGCGCGCCGCCCCCACGGGCCCAGGGCGGCGAGCTCGCCCAAATCCGGCAGCATGACGTCTGCAAAACGGACGCACTTCGCTGATATCTGGAAAGCGAAGGCGGGGCCCAGCACGATCCGTACCACACCCCCACAGATATCCCTGCCTCAGTACGTCGTCGCATCTGAGCCACCCACGCGCCCACCCGATATGATGCTAACTGCGCTGGATCGTGTTTGCAGCGACGCCGACGTCGAGCAGGATCCGCTGTTCAACCTCGCGCCCGAGCCATGCATCGCGCTCAAGCCGCGGCGGTACCACCTGAAGCTGCTCGAGGTCGACTCCCTGTCCGCGTCGTCTGATGAGGAGAGCCCGTTCGACACCATGTTCTCCTTCACCGTGTCCCCCGTGGACAGCCCGTCCTACGCGGCCACCACGTTCGCCGCGCGACAGCCGCCGCGGCCCGCGCCGTCGCCCCCGTCGCCCCCGTCGCCCCTCTCGCCGCAGTCGTGCCTGTCGCCGATCGGGCCGACTATCGTCATCGAGCACTACGGGGACGCGGACATGGTCGACCGGTGGATGTACGGGGGCGGGCGCGAGCCGCTGCTCACGCCGAAGGTCGTCGACCACCGCGCGCCCGAGTTCTGGCACGACGCGGTCGCGCAGTCCGACTGGCGCGAGGTGGTCGACCGCTACCTGCAGCACGCCGAGTGCGACGACTCGCTCTTCCCGCCGACCCCCGCGCCGGGCGCGACGTTCGCGTTCCCCCGGTGATGCATGTGCTCGGCGCGCAACGTACCGCATCAGCTGCGTGTTCGCCGCGCTCGCAGGCACTGATGTCGATGATCGTCTTTCTTTTCCCCCGCTCCGCGCTCCACTTCGTTCGTTCGTTCATTCGTTGGCTCGCTCGCTAGTTCGTTCGTGCATCTACATCTGCATCTGCATCTGTTCCCGCTAGCGGACACGATGCCTCACGCGCTCCTTACGCATCTCACGCCGGTTCCTTCTAGTTCTTGTGCGGCTCGTCTACCGCACGCTCCCTGCGCCTGCGCTCTGCTTCTGCTTCTGCTCCTGCTCCCATCCATCTTTCCATCATCTCCGGTACTGCACAAACACATCGTCTCCCCGGCTCCTCGCATATCTTATGTATTTGTCACTCGTTGCACGCACTGCATGGCATAGTCGCATATCTCTCGTTCACCTACTTATTTACTTACTTACCTAGAGGGCGCGCTCGTGTACGCGCGCTCGGCGCACTGTTGTACAGTACCGCATGTACTACTACTTACTAGTATCGGGGAATTGTTAGAGAAGTACCTCTTAGTGAGGATCATCGCAATCCATGGCGATTGGCGCATCTTCCATGGGTCGTCCGTTGCTGGGTAACATCTCGTTCGTCGCCCCCGCTGACATGTCACCAGATGTTGAAGAAAGATCGTGGCCGCTTTCGTATGACATGGGGATGGTTCTCGGGCGAAATGAGGGAATAGCTTTGCTTCGCTTGGTGCGCTCCGCCTTGCTCCATCGAGTTCCTGAAGTCGGTTGTTGTGGATGGAGAACCGGAGATGGGAACTTGAAAGTTGAATGTGCAAGCAAGCGCCAGCTAGCCCTTTTCCAGCAATTACAGCCTCGGGCCCCTTCGGAGACCGCAACCACCACTGTGTCATCCACGTACGTCCACATCGCCTCGTCGTCTTTGCAGTATGCCCATGCTCACTATGCTCACCGTCATTGCTCCAACAGTATACATAATCTGCCTCGGCGAACAACAAATCGCAGAAGGGATCAGGAGACTGCGACATAGGCAATCAAGCGACCATCGTCGAATGGCGTGTCAGCGCTGGCGGAGGACGCCCGAGTTGCCGACGCTCCCCTCGACGTTCTCTCTGATCATCTTGGCTTTGGAATCGAATACGTTAGCCGTCGCACGTCCTTCTCAGAGCTTTCTTCACGGCAATTCAATCCCCTCGGATGCCCCTCAAAGATGAGCATGTCTTGACGATGTCGTCATTGGCCAGATGCGAGAGAACTTGTTCGCGCGAAGGTAGTCATCGAGCGAAAGCACACCCAGGCGCAATATCCTAAGCGTACGTTTTGGCCGATGCGCTCAGATAGTGAAGCACTACCTCTAGTTCTCGCTCTCAGACCAAAGACGTTCGCCTCCCTCGAGTCCTCACATCGGGCCTGAGGAATAAGACGAGGCTGCGCGGGTAGTAGTACATCATCGACGGTGAGTCCCTTTTAGCGAACTCATTGTCGAAATCGCCAGATGGGCACTTCCTTGATCATCCCCACCTACTCATTGCTCGCGCAGACTTCTTCCTTTCCCAGCCGAGGGCAGCACTTCGAGACGATGCTATCACAAACAGTCTGCCAGTCAAACACTCCGAAATAGATAGACTCCGACTCCAATTTGCCTCATGATATGAACACTCATTGCGGGTTTCGATGCTATCAGGTCTCTTTAACCTACTCCCAGTGTCATGCCCTACATTCAGCTCTCGCGCGACAACCCCATTGATGCCATACTTGTTGTCGGTATTGCTGTAGGTGCAGCACGCCCCGGGTCTCAGCTGGAACGTTTCAGGCTGTAGGAACTGGCGGTCCACCAAGCTAATTTGTTTTTCAATTATGCCCCAAGGACAACATTTCGCTCAAGTGTCTGGTTGGTGAGCCTTCCTCTTTGTCGCATTATTATTCCATGCACTTAGAGTGACACTACTTCACACGTCTCAGTGCCACGTACCTTACATCCTGAGAAGTTTAGTGACTCCACGCCGCCTCGCCAAGGCTCTGTCTCTGTATCCTCTCTCCCCGCTACCAGGCCCCTACAGGGTGATCCATTATTAGTGCTTTATATGTTGTCGGACATCGGCGGAGCGGGGAGAGGTGGAGAAGATAGACGCCGACTATGAGAGTTGCTACGGCGCTACACGTATGGCTGTGCTCGCCAGCATCTTCGCCCGAAACCACCATGACGGTAGTACCTCCGTAAGCCAACAACATCCTGTTTTACGCACACACTATTGATACAAGTATGGAAAGGCACATGGTCTACACAGGCGCAGGAATGTGCAACTCGCGTGTGTAGTAGTCCAACATCCCATATCAACCATGCCGTCGCCAGCAGCAGTCGTGACTCCGAGTCAGATCCGAGTCACCCCCCAGTCGGCACTCGTGCTTCGTCCGACCGATACATCCAATCTTCTGGACTATGGATAGCACACCTTCGAGGTTTTGCGTTCACCATAGGAGGTCCGCAGTCATCTAATCTCTGTGAATGCGCCCAAAAGATGGCCATTTCTAATGACGCGAAGTTCCTGTTGATCGTGTGAAATGTTGTCTTTTTGAGGTCGCAGTATCATTGGCACGATACTAATCGCAATTTTTGGATCACAAATCCAAAGAAGGCAGCCGAGGTTCGCCTTCTTGCTCTCCAACAAGACGAAATTACCTCTCCCCCCCGGTCACCACCGGGGCTGTCGGCTTTGCGGACGGACTGGGAAGTGTTACAGATACATCGCTGTGTGTCTTCCATCCCACGTGCGAACCTCCAGCAACGATACTAACACGTCCGCAGATACCCGTACTTGCATGATATTTCGCGTCCTCTCCTCCCGGTCTCGTTCCATCTCTGCCGGGTCCAGGCTCCCGCGAGTCGGCGCGGAGGTCATGGTAGCTGCAATCAGTCACGCCCTTCGATATCAAGAACGGGCCTTGATACGCCTTTGCGTTTCCTGCGCACGCAATCTAACAATGTGGTCGATGCCTTGCTACGGCCAGACGTGCAGATTCACCTCAGCCGGTTATAAATCCCCCTCGCTCCGAGTTGTCAGGGTCTCGGCACCGCCCTGTCCCTCCAGTCTCCAGTCATGTCATCTCCATTGAGTGCGCTCCCTACGGGCATCCCAGCTCCGCCTATTGACAACACCTTCGGCGCTCTCCTCATTGCTACATTTTTCGCTATTGCGTAAGCCCAATCTCTCACTCTATGCACTGTGCTGCGACCTCGACGCTGACATGTGCGGGTACAATGCGCGGCAGGCTGTACGGGCTCGTCGTTCACCAGTGCTACCAGTACTTCCAGCAATACCCCAAGGACAGTGTTTGGATAAAGTCTTTGGTGCGTAGGAACACACATGCGCGTTGTATCGTCATCCTGAGCCATTCGGGCGTAGGTTGTATTTACTCTGTACGTGTCCCCCTATAACACCTCTTATTTGCTGCTCCATCGTGACCACTGCGCCATGATACAGAGTGTTCGAGACGTTTCACGTCGTGCTGAGCACGCACGCATGGTACGCATATGTCTGTGACTCGTCGCCTTGGAGTTCAAGTTCCACCGCTCAGGGAGGAAAACGTGCAGTTATTATTATCTCGTGACGAGTTACAGCAATCCGGCTGCTCGAGAAGCCTCTGTCTGGTGCGTGTGTAGACTACAGGCTACTTGTCGTACACATTTCTCGTTTATTCATGGCTGGCCGTAACTCGCAGGTCGCTCAGCGTGAGTATTTCCAGTTGCCTTGACTCTTCACCCCCACCTCATTTGACTCAAACGTACTTCTCTCAGCTTTTAAGTGTGGCAACTGTGAATTTTCTTCTCTCTGGCACGTTTGCCATGAAGACGGTTGCTGACGTGTGCTTGCTACACAGGGAATGGTTGCGGTGCCCTCTCAGATGTGTGTTTTCGGCCCTCTGCACGAACGGCTAAGCAGTGACTAGTGACTGACGCAGTTCGACGCCCAGCTTCTTTGCCCGTCGTATATTCTTCCGTAAGCCGTACTCATGCCTCTCATTACAAACCGCTAACTCATGGCACGTAGTCGGTGACCGCAAATACCGCATCCTGGTCGTCGTTGCAGTATGTACAGTCCATATCGTATGTGCGAATAGGTGACGATGCTAACAAGGACGCGCTCTACAGCTCGTGTTGCTCGCAGCAGAATTTGGTGTGTACTACTGGATCATTCACTGTTGCACTGTTGGATATATGGGCTGAGTCGGGTCGAAAACTGACCGTGACTTCAGGATTCCTTTGCGGTGAGCATCATACCCACACCTATACAATTTATTCTCGATAGTCGACAGTCTAAGTCTAATCATGTGTCGCTGCCAGCCGGAACTGTCCAGGCGTGCGTTCAAAAACGTCCTCTGTCTACTTGTATCTGTATCTGGAATTAACCCCAAGGGACATGTAGGCTGATTTTAAGGCTCTTCACGGAAATCAATGGCCACGTGGTACGCCCTGTCAGCACACCGCTCGAGCATACATTTGAGCGCTGACCGGGCTTCGGTGCTACACACAGCGATGGCTCATCCCTGCGGGGGCGGGTATAGGCGTGGTGGCGGACGGCTTCATCACAGCCGTCTTGGTCAACCTGTTGCGCAGCAAGCACATAGGTGTAAAACGGTAGGCTTCCAAATTATCATTTGTCGTGTCCCGGATTTCACAGGCTGATAGTCATCTTGCCCCGCAGTATGGACCACCTCCTGAACACACTTATTTTGTACACTATCAATACGGGTAAGCGAGCCTGTTGGCACAAGCGGTCCTTTGATGCTCATCCGTTGTCTCCAGGCTTGTTGACAGGGTGCGTCATCCCTCGGTTCGCATCCTGGGCGAGCGGATATGTTGACAGACATCACGGTGTGGCATCAGCACTCTTGACCTCTTGTCATTCTTATTTGTGAGCAGTCTCCCGCACGGATGGGCCCGCATGGTCTCTAACGTCAAACTCGCACGCACCTGACTCCACTGTGACTTCAGGGAGTCGTCTACCCCCGCAACCTCATTTACGCGGGTTTCGGCATCGTCACGGCTAAACGTAAGCAAGCCTGCAGGCGCGGCGCGCACACCTGTGTTTTCTGACCTCTGGACATAATGATTAGTGTATGCCAACTCCCTTCTTGCCGCGTGCGTCACGCTCAAACACTTCCTCTGGTGTAACATTCGGCGGGCTGAATCATTACATGGCAGGCTGAACACGCGGAATGCCCTGCGCTACGGTCCGAATTGCGCGCTGACAATCAGCGCAGCAGGGCCCAACACGGTCGGGGGACCGTTGGTGGCGGAGGCGCACCGACAAGCCTCAGAGGCAAGCGATCTATCTGACGTGACACAAGTCGACTCGGAGGCCCAGGATGCAGGCGTTGTGTCTCGGAAGGTATGTCGGGCGTGAGTAGTCGGAGGTCAGAGAGGATGCTGAATTGACCGTTTCGTTCGTTGATCAGCTCGATATTTCGAGGGATAGCCAAGCGTTGCTGGCGCTGGAGCTCGTCGGGATCGCCGTCTAGCGCCTTTGCGAAATAAAAACCGTTGTCCAGGGGCATGCGTTTACAGCACCATTACATCCTTGGATCAAATTCGAAAAGTTCGGGCTCAGGCTGCAGGCGCGGTTCTGTTGAGCCGTCGTCACTATGTATTCGTGCCAGACGCAGTGTTATATATATTCTGGACGGGCATTGCTGACAGGAGGGGTAGCGCACGAAGGTGTAAAAATCAAGCTACCCCTCTGACAGAGCCCCCTCGTCTATGAAAGCTCCTTTTGCTGGGTACTGTGGGAGAATATGTGAGCATGTTGTAGGATGATACATGAGCCCTATGAACTTCTGCGTACGCTGTCACCGCGGTGAAATGGGTGATGAAGAGTAGCAGGTGTCGGCGTATCGCGCATATTGGCCCACCGCGGGTTCGAACCCACGGCCTCGGCATATCCCGTCTCATGGCGCTCCGACTCAACGTGCCAGAATTCGCGAGGTGGCAGTTGTTGCTGTTTGGAACCACATTAATATTGAGGCTTGGATGCCTGAAATCTTCCACGCCTCCTTCCCCTCCTCCTCCCCAACACGAAGATGCCCCCTCTGTGCCGGTCACACTCGGAACCGTCGACTTTAGGCTTTGATATGTCAGTGGAAATCTTCGATTCCATCCAGAGAACCACTGCAACACTCGCAGAGATCCGTGCTTAGCTGAGAACTCGTTCTTCGTACAGATATCGCCCCAGCCCATCTTCAGGTCAGGCCCCCCAAAACAAAGTCCCGACGGCTGTCAATCCAGCCCTCCCGTGCCAATGTTCCTTGATATCCCTTTACACTTCTCGACCACCCAATCATGCATCCTGATTGATCTATTACAACGGTCAAACCTAACAGAGTTACATCCTATGGTCTATAAACACCACTTGTCTCTCGGCACCGCCCCGGTATCTTCACCACCGTGTCCCCTGTCATGCCCCCAAGTCCACTTCCCCCGGCCAACTCAGTCCCGGCTCTCGATAACACGTTCGGTGCCATTCTCATCTCCACGTTCCTGGCTCTCACGTGAGCCCCATCTCTTGCTCCATGCGCATGCACACCCTAATGCTGGAACGCATTACTTGTATCCAATAGGTTGTACGGACTGGTCGTCCACCAGTGTTACCGATACTTTAAGCTCTATCCGAAGGATGGCAGGTGGATCAAGTGTCTGGTGCGCACTTACTCGCTAGAATATCGTATTATGTCCTGAATGTTTCCGTTGCAGGTTCTCTTCACTCTGTAGGTGCCTTCTTCCCTCCTGCTTCCTGGTCATTCCTGACTACGGCTCTGCACACAGCCTGTTCGAAACGCTCCACGTCGTGCTGAGCACGCACACCTGGTATGTCTGTCTGCCTCTGGTCCCTGCCGCAGGCGAAAGCGCGGTGGTGCTCACTCAAAATTCAGTTATTATTTTCTCGTGACGACTTCCAACAACCCTGAGGCCCGTCTCCTCTCGAATTGGTGCGTCTAGGTCAATACCTGTTCTGTTCATCTCTCAGACTATCAACAAACTCTGCAGGTCTCTCGAGGTCAGTGTTCACATCCTTCCATTCGCACTATGCACCATATTGCTGACATGTGTTGTGCTTAGCTCCTGAGTGTGACGACGGTGCGTCTTTCTCTCGCTGCCATCCCCTTCCTCTTCGATTTCGCTGCTCATACATCAACGTTATGCAGGCCATCGTGGGAGTCCCACCCCAGATGTGCGTCGTTCCTGCTTCCTGAAAATATGATTACTGAAGTCGTTGCTGATGGACTTCGTCTGCCCAGATTCTTCGCTCGCCGCATATACAGACGTACGCCGCCAGTTTCTCCTTCCCATCTCGCATCTCTCTCACTCACGCTCACACCCGCTTATGGTACTCGGAACAGTGGGCAGTCGCAGGTACCGAGTGCTAGTTGCCTTGTCAGTGAGTGCGTTCCACCGCGTCCAAAGCGGCTGTTAACGTGGATATTCGGCAGTTCGTGCTATTTGCAGGAGAAATCGGTGAGCTGTGACCCAAGTCGTTCGGCTGAGTCTAGTAGAGCCAGCACTGAGTTGAGATGGGGTTGCCCCCCCACCCCAGGTTTCCTTGGTGGTGAGCACACATACACACACAGCCATCGTACTGTCGTCCTCTGTACTGACTCCTCCTCCCCCTTGGAGCTGGCACGATTGAAGCGTACGTCACGTCCCTGGAATCGCTAATGACAATGCGCCGCGCCTGGGAGATTCTGAATGCAAACATCTATATTCTAGGTTCATCCACAAGCCGTTTTCCGAGTTCGAGCGTCACACCGTAGGTTCTTCAATGAACATTCGCTCTGGCATAGGTGCTGACTCAACTCCTTCAGTGGCTGGTCTCCGCAGGCGCGGGGATAGGCGTCGTGGCGGACGGCTTCATCACAACCGTCCTGGTGAACCTGCTCCGCAGCAAGCACATAGGAGTGAAACGGTGCGCGTCTTCAAGCTGCCCGTCACCATGTCCTGCCCAACTTGAACGTTGCTCGTCCGCCTCGCATGCAGGATGGATCGGCTCCTGAACACGCTCACCATATACACTATCAACACGGGTGGGAGAGCTCATTTGCCTCTAAAAGCATCCCCGTGCTCATCAGGGTTCTCCAGGGTTGCTGACAGGGTGCGCTCGCTTATACTAGTCAATCCCAGTCGACATGCTCACTGCCTCCCAGGACCATCGACCTCCTGTCTTCGTATTTGTACGTGTTCCTGTTCTCCGAGTCGTGCTGACGCAGCGTCGCACCACAGCTGATCACGGATACTCGTCCCCAGGCACTCGTCTATCCCGACAACCTAATTTACGTCGGGTTCGGCATCGTCACGACTAAGCGTAAGCCGCACCAGTGCTGTCTTCTCTCCTATCTTCGTGCAGTTGTACTAGTACATAGGAACGCTGACTCGGAACTCGGTGGCCATAAGTACACACACACAGTGTTCTCGCAGCGTACCCTCCTCGCAGTTCTACCTTTCCATCGCTCCCCCGAGCAAATCTCCGCTGACTTACTTATCTGCGAAGGTTGAACACGCGCAACGCGCTGCGATACGGCCCAGAGTGCGCCATACCCACCATCACCTGTGCAGCCGACACGCTAGTATCGCTGCCCAGAATAGGACAGGAGGCGTCCGGGCTGTCCGACTCAGCGACCCAGGTCGACGTCCAAGACCTGACCCTCCTTGAGTCTCAAAAGGTACGCCAGCGCCTCGCTTCGCCTTGCAATCCAGAGATCTAGGGCTACCTTGTTGACGAATTTTTACGCCATCGCAGACCGAGGTTTCGGAGAGCAGTCAGGCGTTCTTGACCTTGGAGCTTGTTGGCATTGCCGTGTAATCAGCTAAGTTATTCAATCGGATTCTCAGGTTCAGTCGGTGTGCTGTCCAGACGACCATCCTATGTATTCGCACAGGACGCAGCCTGTGAAATCCTATGTCTTGTATTTTGGAAACAGGATCGCAATCGCTCAGACTGCGACTGGGATCCTCTTCCCTTCGAAGTGTGCTAGTAGCCATGGAGTTCGAGCGAGGTCCTCCTGCCAACGGAGATGCCGGGGTCCCCGACCTCGAACACACCAGTACAGTAGTGACCACCAGTCGGTATCTTCGTCTGATTCTGGAGGAAGCTGCGCACCAGACCCCAGTACCATGTGCAGCGACCATCGCAAGGAAGCGATCGCGAGGATCATGATAGCATGCATTTCCTGGCCTCGCGCTGGTCGGGTCGGGAAGGCAAGGGTTCGAACGGACTTGACAGCGCGCGTGCACATCTTCCGCGTCATTCGACAGTCGACTCGGAGCACCACGGCGACGCCAGCTGCGGACTGCGCTCTCACAGTCCGTGGTTTGCATTTGCAAGGGACTCGCAACTCCCAGGACGGGGCACTAGCAGGTCCTCGGCCTCGCCGGGAGAGACAACAGAACTGGAACGGCCTGTACCATATAGACCAGCTGCTACTACAGCTTCTGCATTCCCATCGGTTACCCTGATGAGTCCCGTCCTCTGACGGTCGCGTGCATTGCATTGCCCAAGGCCATCCCATCCCTCGCAATGACGATGTTTATTCGGGATCGTCGCAGCTCGGGGCTAGCCTTCGGCTAGATGAGGCTTCGGGGCTGCCTTCACTCTCTAGAGTCTAGAGATGACTCTGGAACTGCGTGAAGGTGGCACGTTCAATGCTGTCCTATTGGTTAATGTCAGAACGTGGTCGCCAGCAGCACACTCCAGTTGGGATGCATGCTCCCGGAGACGGAAGGGCGGCAAGAAGGGTGCAGGCTGTGAGTTCTTTGCCCTCGGAGGATTTGAACCGACGCGTTGCCCGACGGGCGCTTTCCACCCGACTCTCAAATGCATCCCGGGCCGCTGCCGGACGTCCGCACCACAATATTCAAGCTCAAGCGTTCATTCTTGCACCCAGATCCCTCAGACTCTCACAAGTTTCAACGACGACCCGTCCCGCCCTCCCTAGGATAGCCTCTCCCCGTCCGCAGAAAACTCGAGCCACTCAGCCCTAGCGCCCGTGTCGTCCCCACGCACGACCCGTCGCGCACCCTCGACAACCGGACTCGCCCGTCGCTCGACCCCGCGGCAACCGTGTACCCATACCTCGCCCCGGGCGAGAACGCCAGCGCGAGCACAGGCACGGGGGCGCACGCGCGGCCCTGCGTGTGCCCGCGGGCCCTCGCCCGAGACTCCGAGTTGCAGTTGCAGTTGCAGTCGCATGGGCCTGTTGTTGTTGTTGTCGCCCGGGACCCACACCTGCACCGCGCCAACGGTCGAGAGGACTACCGACCGGCGCAATACCTGCATCCCAATCTTGCGACAACGCGAGGCGGCTCTGGTTCTGGGAGCGCGGCCTCCAGAGTCCACCCACTCCATCATCCGCATGCGCCACAGCGACAGTCGCTGGCAGAGCAGACGCGGGGCGTGCGCGCCGGCGGGGCGCACAGCGCGGCCGTCCGCGCCACCATGCGTTCGCGATCGTTCGTTGGCACTGCGCTGCGGAGTCGGAGTCAACGAGCCACACGCGGCAGACGGTCGTGTCGGGACCGGGACGAAGAGACGCGACTGTGACGAGCGGCCGCGGCTACCGGGCGGCGGGGGAGAACTGGACCGCAACGCACGCGCAGATGGCAGATGGGGATGCGGAAGGGGTCGCGGAGGGCGTACAGCTGAGCGCGCGCCTCCGCATCCCAGACACAGACACAGACCCGGACAGTACTAGACTCGTCCAAGTCTGGCCACTCCGAGTCCCTCGCCGACGGCCGTCGACGCGAGCTTGGTGCCGGCCGGCTGGGGACCAGACGCAGGTGGTAGCAGCTGCAGGAGAGGATGGCGCGCTCATCGCTCATCCTCCTCCGACTAGGACTAGGAGGCGACAGCACTAGAGAGGACGGGGCCCATGTCCCACTGGCATGGGTGAGACACACTTCGCGGCGGGAACTCGACCTTGAGCGCGCCCGCCTGTGCAAAGCGGGAAACATGGGCGCCAGGGCGGCAGCGTAGTCATAGTCGCAGTCGTGTGTTCTGTTGGCTCGCTCCACAGGCACGGAGACGACCAAAGCCACGTTCGACGCCTTGAGGAGCGGCCTTTCGATGCCCGCGAACGGCACCCGCGCGCGCCCCGCGAGCATCTCTCGCAGGTGCGCGGGGCAGGTCTCGATGGCGAACCGACGGAGCGTGGGGGGTAACACGAGGTCTCTGCTGGCGCGGTCGAGCTCGGTCCATGCGCGGAGGGGGTCGGGATGTGCGTATGCTGGTGGGATGATCACGGTGAGGAAGCTTATGCGGGGCATCCGTCTGAGGCGTGTCGGGCTCGTCGGGCCTGTGTTGTGTGCAGTGAAGGTAAAGGCCAACGCAACGGTAAACGGGGGGAATAGAAACAGGAAATCATGACAACGGTGGGCTCGCGTACCTTCGAACAACACACTCACGTCGAACGAGTAGTGCACGGTGGAACTGACTAGTTCCCAGAGGAGGTCGATGGGGGCACGGTGCACCATTTCGCCGATCTAGATCACGGTGTGTTCGAGTGCGTCAGCGTCACGATGGCAAGACCCGAGCCTGCCCGCAGGAGTCTGAACACTACTGACATGCAGGTTTTGCAGACGAAGTCGACCGGCGAGGCGAGCCATCAGGGAGTCGTTCCTGAGGACGGCGTCCTTGACTTGTATGCGGGTGCACGACAGATTCTGAATGTGGGGGAAGGCGGAGACGTAGAGGACGAAATCCGAGCACGTGGAGAAGGAGACAGCGCGCAGGTCGAGCGTGTGGATGTTGCGCGAGCAAGCCCCCATGAATGCAAGGGAGAGGGGACGGAAGGAGACCCAGAGGGGTCCTCGGGGTCTCTCTGCGCTGATCGTGATTTGATGGCCCACTTCTTGAGATTCGGAAGCTGGGAGAGCAACGCGGCTGGGACTAGCGAGAAGAGAGCTCTTGAGTCAGCCTCTTCATGCGTTTCGTAGAGCGAGATCGCCTGGACAGCACGGCGCAAGTGTGGTTTCCTGTCGAGCAGCTTGCTGAACCATGGAGGCCGGAGGTGCCTCAGTAGCTTGACGGCGCGGAAGAGATGTCGGTGGGCACGGGGGCGACGTCAGGGCGTGGCAAGTAAGAGAGACTTTGCGGATGTCCTGCAAAGACGTTTCAGAAGATGCGCATTGGTCGATGATATGTTCTACAACTTCCAGGGGGAGTAGAGGGTTCATGGAGAGCCAGAGACGGTAGCGACTCGAGGGTCGTCACTAGTACTGACGTGGGCGGAAGGAGATGTCGTTCCTCAAGCGCCTGAGTGGATGGGTTCCCTTTGATACACGCTCAGCAAGGCGATACGGATGGTACGACCGGTTGTTCTTCGACGTTGATCCGACACCCCCCATAATGCGAAGCATATAGCAGTAAAAATACATGAATACTCACAGGTCGAGCACTCTGATTCCCGTCCTCGAAACTTTGGTTGGTCGAACCAACGCCACGGAATCTGACGAAGGGCGCAGCATTCGTCTACACCGTCTCTCGAACTCGTTGCGCATGCTCATCTTCGACAGTTCTGGAGGATATAAAACAGATACAGGCAAGGTAAGTCCTCTATATTTCACGTCACGCACCAGAAAGGACAGCCGACCTGATAGCACCGCAAGCCTTTATCGTCAGCGAAACCAGTGATCCGGGACGGCCGATGGCTGCAGAAGGCCAGAGGACCGTATTGTAACAAGCCAACCGCAGATGGAGGATGAGGCCAAAGGGTCCGCTGCAGATACAACAGTACGTTGGTCGACATCGTCAGCGAAGCCAGGACAGACTGCCGCTGGCAACACACAGATATCTGAGGTGATCTGTGTGAGTTCAACCGAGAGCACGGTGAGGGTCGAGAGAGATCGCGTTTGTCGAGACGGGTGCCAAGACCGTTGTCAGCATATGATCTGCGACGATGCTTTGCCTTCGCAAGTGCAGTACGCGAGTGCAGAGCAAAGTGTGACAGAGAAAGTCGAGCTGGTGTTCGGTAAGCGTTGTCGCAATATGACCTGCGGACGTGCTAGAAGCAAGTGCAGTACGTGCAGACAGACACGGGCGCTGGCGCAAGCAACTTGGGCCGGCAGCTGCCGGACACCCAAAACGGCCGGTCCGTCGCCGTAAACTGTAATCGCTCGTTTGCCGACGACAGCAACGTTTACTTGCCCTCGGTGCTCGTGCATGGTTCGTGTTTTCCAACTATACAGTTAATGTTAATCTTTGGTCAGAGCAAGCTGGGGTCTCTATTGATTCACCCTTAAGTTATTCCCTGCAGGCTCAACTCAACTGCGGCGGCGTGCGGCCCCGGATCTCGAAGACTTCGCAAGTGGTGACAGCGCTCCAGCGTTTCTACTTATAGTGGTACGTCCGTGGCTTATGTTGTGGGTTATAACTCACTGTGTACGGTGTGCCTGTAGTTCCAGCATAGACATTACTTATTCGGATGCAGTGGATGTATCATCATGTGATATCCAGTAACAACTCTGCTTCCACTGCACTGGCACACGCATCGTCTCATCCTACTCGGAACTTGAAACTCGTCTTATTTGAGCTGAATCAGTGATCGAAGAACACCACAAAACGAATCGCGTCTCTGTTGACAATATCAGAGACACTGCCACGTGCGATTACCTAGGTCACTGTCGCTTATCGTTCTCACTCAGTTGTACGCGTACGCGTCGTATCCGCTCTTCAGAGTGAATGCACTCTCGGGCCAGTCGTCCTGTCTGCTTCATCGAGTGCCATGCTAACCGGTCGTGTTTTAGCTTTTTTCCTCACCGTCCGCTCGAGGCTGTAGCTGTGCATGAGTAACTCGAACACCAGCACAAGTGTCTCCATCTGCGGCGCTCGCCTGGCTCAACTGTAAGCATCATTAGCCTCCTCGGACGGGATATTCAGCTCTTCATTGAGAGGAAGAACCACATGGGTACTCTGATGAGCTCCTCAGGATGCATGGCATGGTTCCTGTCCGCACTTGCGGTGACTGTCCAGCTCACCTCCCTCCGAATATGGTGTCCGTGATCCCGTACCTGCGAATCGAACTGTGAGTATTCTTAGGTACTAATGCTTCCTTAAGTTCCTCGATTGATCGCTCAACATTCATATAATCCCGCCTCGTCTCGTCGCGCAATGCCTCACCCTCTGCTCTCAGCAGCTTCGAAACCTCGCAAGCTTGGTTCTCATGTCGGCTGTGTTCGCTGAAACCTTCGGGGCATTGCTCCTCACCACATTCGTCTCCCTCCCGTACGTACTACTCGTTCATTCTTTAACTAGCCTACCATATGCTCATTTTCCGCCGTTTCAGACTATACGGCGCCACTCTAGCACAAACCGTGCAATATTTCCGCTCGTACCCATCGGACAGGCTATCCCTGAAGATTTTTGTGCGTCGTTTCCCCCGAGTCCAACACCCATTTCCGGTGCTGATTCACAACATGAACTCAGGTCGCTGCGGTCTTGTACGAGTCGAGTCCTCTCCTCTCAGGATCCCCGCTGCAATCGGGCACCGCATACGTGCATTGCAGTCTGACTCTGACTCTACGCCACACTAGCGTTTCAGATTCGCTCCATTCCGCGTTTCTGGTCCACATCTGGTGTGCCTACATACCTACCACGTCCTGCACCGTTGCTGATGCCCGATGAGCGACAGCTACCACTACTTGGTGTCCAATTATCTCTCTCTTGTCTCACTGTGGATGAATATCTGGTGGGCATATACACGCTCCGCCTCTGTCATGTGTGTAAACTGACGTGCGACGGCGCAGGTCGGTGGATGTAAGTCGCTCCAACAATGTCTTGAAGATGTTCGCCTCGGAGTAATCCGCTTACAACCATGTATTATTATATTCAAGCTTTTGCCGCTTTCGACGGTATGTACTATGGCTGCACTGACTTGACAGCTCGCTGGTGCTAAACTATCATCCATTTCCTGCCACGTCCCAATTTTCAGGGTGCGACGATTGTCCTGACGCAAGGGTAGTTAGAGCCCTTCACGATGTGTCTCTGACGGGCTCTCCGCTGACTCAAGCTATTTTATCTTTATGTTCCATTACAGGTTCTATGCCTGGAGGATATACGCTGGTCAGTGCTCAAATAATGCTTCGTCGATTTGAATGTGTTCAGGAGTCAGGACATCCTATGGTGCCACTTAATTCTTAATAGTCGCCGGAGCCAGGTTTGCGAAGTACATCGGCCCGCTGGTGTTCCTCATCGTCAGTCCACTCCTCTCCCCGTCAACGATTGCTATATTCTCTTTCTCGCGAGAAGGTCATACTTCTGCTTGTAGAGCTCAGCCTTATGATCGGTGAGCCTTCCCGCCTCCGTCCTGGACGGAGCCAGTGCGCTAACCTCGAACGACTATGACTTAGCCAGCAGCATACTAGAGTACGTCCGCATCCACGTCAGACTCAGCCTGATCATACAAACTGAATTGGACCCTCGTGGCAGTCTCAGGAACAGCACGTTCTACACCGCGGACCACGCCACCAACGTACGTGCGCACCTTCCACTGGCCCACGCGTCCTTCCCAAAACATTCAACATTCAACGTTCAACATGCAGTGGATGAACATCGCCGCGTTCTCACTCGCGACCGCCGTCGACCTCATGCTCACCGGCACGTTCGTCGCCGTCGTGCGCCAGTGCCGGACCGGGTTCAAGGGGTACGTGTACGTGCCAGTGCATTGGAGTTTCAAGCTGCAGTCTCTCCGCTGGCATCATGGTGCTGCGGCACTTTTGGATAGAGGATAGAGAGCTGATTGTATCGTCTGACCTGGGTGGCCGGGCCCCACAGGACAGACGCGGCGCTGGGACGCCTCGCTCGATATGCCATGTTCGCGAGTAAGTGCCTGCCCTTTCCTCCCGACCCCGACTCGAGGCTGTTGTCTTCGAGCATTACGCTTACTGGCCCCGCTCATACGCTTATGCACAGCTGCGCTCGTCAGGTGCGTTTTGTCGCATGCAAGGTTTCAAGTCATATACCGTGACGGTCACGTATACATACTGTAGTAAATCACTCAATCCGGCATGTCACGGATCACAGGCCGGTCGATCCGCCGGATCTTCAGCGCTAGTCACGAGTCACACCGTCCGCCGTCGAATTGGGCCCCCAGGTACGCCGGGCGCTTGTCGGAGGCGCGCTGTCGCGCGCCCTCTCGACCGGCGAAAAATCCTGTGTCACAGCTTCCGGGTCGGCTGCGAATTTTGTCCAAGTTTGCGGGGTGTCACAGGTCACAGGGGGTGTCGGACTGAGTGATTTAGTACAGTAATGCTACCACTGCACCTGCAGCACGCTCGCGGTGCCGACACTCGTGTGTGTAAGTATCGCATCATTGTCGCCGCACGCCCTCCTACGTTCGCAAATGCTAGTGGAGAGTCGCCAGAGCAGGGTGTGAGCTGACACAGCGACTCGAACCGGGCACCGGCAGTTGCTGGTGCTCGACCACAGCTTCGTGTACATCGCGATCTCCACCCCCGTCACCAAAGGTAAGACTCCTCGCGGGAGTCATCGCTACCAGTCATAGATGCAGGCACTGACTAAAACTATTTATTTGCTCCCCTGGGTCGGGTCGGGGATGACGCGGACGCCTGCTTTGAACGCTATCGCGATTCGCCACTGCATGTATGCGCTCGCTCCCGTCCACTCAACATCTTCTCTTCCTGTCGGCAACATACTGACCACTGGCAGTCTGCACCAATTCGGTGCTCGCGGTGTACGTGCCCTTCTCCGAGTCGAGTCCACCAGCCCCATCTCCATCTCCAATCTCCATTGCAATTTGAGGCTGAGGCTGACTGTAGTACTGCCGCCTCTCCAGCCTGAATTGCAGGCGGTCTCTCCCCGGCCCGGGCAGTCTCGACTTGAACTGGAACGACACCGACGAAGAAGCGGGGAACGCCAGGACCAGCCGCCACCGCGACAGCATCCGGCTCGTGCTAGCAGTAGCAGTGGTCGGTATCTTTGTCCAGGTCCCGGGCCTGGCGCATACCCAGTGGCATCCAGTGGCGGAGGAGGAAACCGTGGCCCTGGAAAGACGAAAAGCGGTGAGTCGGACCATACACCACGAGACACTGTCCTGCTGAGATCCGCTCCGAGTCGGCGGCGGCTGACGGCGCTTGGCAGGGAATGGTACCGCGGACGTCGTGATTGACATCAGTCGGGCGAACATGAACATGTTGCAAGACGAACTAGAACTTGAACTCGGTGCCAGTGCCGTGTGATAGAGGAGACTCTGAGGCAGTCTGGGCGAGGAGGAGGTCGGGAGAGGAAGAGTGCTGCCCCAGGACTAGGACTGGCAGACGGGACTCCGAGTGAGACTTGTCATTGGCCCCGCAGCCTACCTATATGCGATTCTGGTCTGTGGATTGAATATGACGTCGGACGAAAGTGAGACTCTTGTCGCGCATATATAGACCGGGATAAGCGCTGCAGAGTACATACTCGAGCGTGGCACGAGAGAAGAGCTCTGTTCAAGGCAAAGGTCCTGCGGGCTCATGCTGGCACGGCTTCGTCCCTCCCCTCCCGACTTCACGTTATCACGTTGCAAAATCGCCACACAGGCATGCCGTCTGTCTAAACCAACGCGAAATAAAGACATCAGTTGGAAGAGCCACCTGGGCCGCCGAAGAGCACTATTTCGGTCCGCGGACGCCGGCGAGACTCCAGCTGGCTCCGCCTAACCTTCGCTATCGCGAAGGAGTCCTTGTTCCCGGGGATGTCGATCGGGAAGAAGACGTGTGTCGCGTCGTGCTGCAGGACCCGCGACGGCGTCGATATGCACGAGGTACATAGGTCGAAGTCTGCCCAAGGACGACAGCTGCGTAAGCGAGAGAATCTGCAGCCCGACGAGAGCCACATACCCTCGCATTGAAGACACTTGTGCCGGACCCCGACGATAGGTTTGCTGCTGCAGCCGTCGCACCCTATGCCCTCGTGTTGAACGGAGCCCGGATTAGTCTGCGCTCGCGCCTGGTCGTACTTGTGGCCGTCGTATGGCGTCGTGAGGGGGAAGAAGGCGTGGCTGGGGTTGTGCTCGGCCCTCTTCGCCGGGCTGCCGATGCACGCCTCGCAGAAGTCGTAGTCTGTCACGCAGTCGAGTGAGACTAGCTACGCACGGACGCAGTCGTGCAAACCCTGTTATCCTACCATCGCATACAAGGCACTTGTGCCTGACGCCCTCAATGTCATGCCGATCGCACCCGTTGCAGACTATGCCCTGGTGTGTAAGGTGGGGAGGCCGGGTGCCGACGGAGCGTTGGACCATCGAACGCACTTGCGAGAAATGCGTCTCGTCCTCCGGGTTCCGGATGGGGAAGAACTGATGTGTAGAGTCGTGCGATGCCCATGCCTTCGGGGCAGACATACACTCGCTGCACCGCTCGTAGCCTGTGTGGGGAGAGGAGAGATATGAACGCTTGTGGAGACGTTTTTGCACTAATCGGACGGAGATTATTACTCACTGAAGCATTGCAGGCACTTGAACATGTTCCCTTGTCTCGCATGTTTCCCGCAAAACCCGCAGACGATGGTTCCACCTGCGAGCATCCCTTGGGGGCTTTCCCATGCCCCACGCGGGGGCTCGCTTGAGGTGGCAGGAGGAAAGCTGGCAGTGGAGTTGATCGGCCCCCAGCTCGTGCCAGTTTTGGAAGCATCCATCCTGAGAAGGAGATTTCTGTTCTGTCTATTTAGTTTCCGCTGAGAAAGTCCGAGTCTGATGTGGGGTACGATTCCTGCAACAAACCCCAGTCGCGCTCTTCGATTGCAAGTTCAGATAAGGACTCTGGAGAGTAGTCTTCGGTACAGCTATTCATTTTAAAGAGGTCAGGGAGACGTCATTGTCAAAAAATGAAGCTAAGTTCACCCAACAGATTGTGGGGGGGGGGACGAGAAGATGGAAGAAGGGCCTCCGAACAGCCACCGTACGTCGTAGTTCGTTGTCAAGGGAGTCAGCAATATCAATTTAGTAAGTGTGTTATGTAGCTTCAACTTATCCCGCTGTTATACAGGCACTGCCACCAATTGTTATCCGAGCGCTTTAACAACGTGCTGCACGCAGGAAATCCCTCCTCAATCCGGGCAGCTTGAACGTGAACACGACGGACTCTGGCTCGGATGCTGCGGGACCATTAGGACGAGCGTCCTGCCAGTGGGACTCCTTGCACCTGCATCTTTCGATGATCCACCACCAGTATCCCTCAGCCCGTTCAACCTCAGCCTCGCTCTCCTCCTCCTCTGCCTAGTATTCTTCCCTGCTCGCACTGCCACTTCCCCCTACTTCCTCCTTGGATAACAATGGCCCAGTGGCGGCTGGCTCAGGAAGGGCCCAACGGTGGATGCTTAAACTGGTCGAACGCCGAGGATCAAGCTGATCTTGTGGCCCTAGATAACCACAGCATCATGAGTGCTCAAGATGGCACGAGCAGTACATCGTCGCTGCTTGCGCTTCCCGCTCCATCAGATGTGCTCAAGGAGACAAAAAATGTCACCGTGAACGGGACTCAGACGTTCAAATTTGACAAGCTTGGCCCCGTGGTGGTAAACAAGGACGGGGTGCGCCGCGGCTTTCTTTGATTTAGTTTCTATACTTGTACAGAGCTAACATCTTGGATCTCACAGACATTTTCACGTATTGCCAACTGGGAGGAGATGACGCCTATCGAGAAGGAGCGCACGTTGAGGGTCCTCGTAATGCGGAACCAGTACGCTGTCTCCGCCCACTGAAATCACGATGGTTTGGCTCATCTTCTCTTTAGGGTTCGTCTCGTGAGTCAGGAGACCCAACAAGATGAACCGTCGGAGGACAGGCTATCGGTATAGACGCGATCAGATGTTTGAGACGTAGCCTCAGCCTCGGGCTGTCATATGACCGTCCACCGCCGAGGCACCGTACGCAACAATTCCAACGTCGTCTCTCGTTTCCCTCTGGAGAAATTCTCAGCCTGAGTTCAGTCCATGGATCGTACTGGCATTGAGTCGGTCGGGCCCACTGCGCCATGTAAAGCACTTCGATATTCTCACTGCCTCATGAATCCAGGCACGTCACAAACTTCAGCATGCAGCAAACGATGACGGTATTAAACGGGTAGTACGACTATGTGACGTATTACGAGAAAGAAAGAGGGTCATCGACGAACAGCTCGCGGCTTACCAAAATCATCCGCAAGGGTAGCACGAGACAACTTGTTCTACGAGGACCACTGTGACATGCCCGATTAAAACGAGGATAAAATGAGTGGACTTGTCGCCGAATCAAACCGAGCTCTGAGCGACTTAGGCGGAGCCCTTGTGGCCCGCGGGTGGGGGCGGAACACCCTTCGTGGAGGGGGAGGGGGAGGCACGCCACGCGCCGGGTGCTGGGGTCACCTCAGGCTTAGGCGGCTTGCCAGTCGGAACGGGAGGCACCTTGGTGTCCGGACGAGAGCGGCCATCGCGAGCGGCGTGAGGAGGAACCTCACGGTGCGGGCCCGAGCCGAGGGAGCAGGCTGTGCGGGGGCACCGTTCGGGGGGAGGCTGAGGCTGAGGACGTCCCGAGCTCCGTGAGGCGGAACCCTGGGAGGTTGGCCCGAGGGGCCCGGGACAGGTCCCCGCGCAGGAGCACCGTGGGGGGCATCGCGAGGCGCGTGGGGCGGAGCCTCGGGTGCGGGGCCCGTTGGCGCGGGCGGGACGCCAGTGGGAGGACGACGCGCCTCGTCACGGGGAGCATGAGGGTGGCCCTCCGGTGTGGCACGCTGACCCGTCGGGGCGGGGGAATGCCAGTCGGCGGCGGGGAGCATCGCGCGCTGCATGAGGCGGCACTTGCCGGGCTGGGCCAGTAGGAGCAGGACGGCCATCGGTCGGGGGAGGCGGCGGCACATCGCGGGGGCATGCGGCGGGACATCGGGAGCAGGGCCAGTCGGAGCAGGTGGAAACGCCGGTCGGAGGACGGCGCTGCTCGTCACGGGCCGCATGAGGATGGCCCTCAGGAGGCGGTTCGAGGGCGCAGGGCCTACAGGCCTCCAGTCGGGCGACGGGCAGGGGCATCGCGAGCCGGTGGGGTGGAACCTGAGGAGGCTGGCCGGTCACCGGGGGAGGGACGTCCGTCGGCGGGCGAGCGGGCACCTCACGAGCCGCATGAGGCGGGAGCTCAGGGGGAGGACCAGCCGGAGGGACACCCGTCGGGTGGCCATGGGAACGTCACGCGCCGCATGAGGCGGGACCTGCGCAGGCGGCGTGGCACATGGCGGGACACCGGTGGGGGGACGGCGAGGAGCATCACGGGCACCGTGAGCGGGGACCTTAGGCGGCGGGCCAACGGGAGCGGGGCCCGAAGGGACGGGGCCCGCCGGGGGAGCGGCAGGGGCGTCGCGAGCAACATGGGGCGGCAGCGGAGACGGAGCCGGGCCCGAAGGCCCCCCAGCATGAGGGGGAGGGGGCAAGTCGCGCGGCGCATGCGTCGGCAACACCGGCGGAGCAGGAGCGACAGGCACCCCAGTCGGGTTGGCCCCGACGCTGGGCGGTAGGGGAGGAACAGCCCCCACGGGAGCGGCAGCAGCTGCAAGGCAAACATGTAGGATTAAAGAGTGTCTCGTTTCAATACTGCTGCGTTATGCTCACCTCGGCCAAGGACCAGTGCAGCGAGGACAAAGTTGAGCATGCACTTCATTGCAGCGAGAGTGTAAGAATAGGATAAGTGGAAAGAGAGGTGGTGGGGTAGTACGTGTGCACTGGAAAGGAGAAGTGGACGGTACTGGGGAGAGTGAGGGCGTACTGAAGGGTTTTTATACACGTCTAGGGTTCTAGGGAGCAGTCGGCAGGTGCTAACGAGACACCGTACCGTCCACCTGCGCAGCAGCCATAGCGAATGCGCTGATCGTCCATCCGGGGCCACGAAAATGCTCTCCGAGAGACGGGGAACAGTAGATTCGCCGCCTGGCTGGCTACAGCTACAGCCATAGGCATAGGCATATCCAGCTATGAGGGTCGCTTAGATCCCGCTTGAAGTCCGCTAACTCGCCTATCGAGAGAAATGAGAACCCGGCGAAACGCCTTCGGTCGTCTGCGGAACACCGCCACGGAGTGCAGCTGGAAGCTCAAAGTCATTCCCTCCTGCATTACTACCTCTAAATTGTCCGTAAAAGTTTCTGACAGTCTATTTCGCCTACTTATAGCTGAATCCCAGAAAGCAAGGTGGATGGGCCAGGATTAGCTGCTCAGGACAGCGGGGAAGATAAGGCGCCGAGCGGGATCAACCCGAAGGTGCCGAAGTCGGCTGCCGAAACGGGACTCGGGGAAAATGGCGAGAATCCCTTTTCGCAGCCATGGCCATAGCCACAGTCGGCCAGGCGGAGCATGCGATGTTCAGAAGACACGCACCTGTTTTGGTTTCTTCCTGCACCGGAGATTTGCACATCTAGGCTATCAGAGGCCGGACTTCTTTCGCAGCAACTGAGGATGTCTTCATTGTGCTAGTTTTCGGATAGGTATGCAGACGGTGTCCCAGTACTACCAGTTTAGCCAGCAGATATTCAGCAGTTCGTCATGGGATGAGAGCTCGGCAACGTGGCTGTGCGCCAACTTGAACATGCTGTCGGAATTTGCCGGCGGCCTCTGAAGCGCCTGAAGCAACGTTTCATCTGAACCGCGGTGCTGCGCTGGCTCATCCACGAGTGCTTCCTCCTGGCTTCCTCGTCGGCCTTAGAACCAGACATTGGAGCACCGCACGACTCATCGGCTGGAAAAACCATGTCCGCGAAATAGGGTACGTCCTCCGTGGTTCTTGCATCGTGCTCCGCAGTTGCACTGGTTGAAGCCGGCACTGGCAGCCTCCACTTGAAGTCAGATGCTTTTACCCATGTGCTGACGCCATATTTACGCAGATCGAAGCAGAATAT
>CM035309.1:3366106-3381450 GCA_002900995.3 Ganoderma boninense | reverse complement strand
ATCCGCCGCCCACCGACCCAACAAGCAGCAGCAGCGGCAAAATCATCCCTTCGCCAGCTTCGACGTCTCGAAACACACTATCGCGAGCTCGATCGTGCACTTCCTCCGCGCGCACCCGGGCCCGCTCACGGAGGCGCAGCTCGCGCCGCTGTGCATCACCTACGCGGACTTTATGCTCGCGCTGCAGGACGTGCAGCCGTCGTCGAAGCGCGAGGGCTTCGCGACCGTGCCGGACGTCGTGTGGGCGGACATCGGCGCGCTACACGCGACGCGCGAGGAGCTCCAGATGGCGATCGTGCAGCCGATCAGGCGGCCGGAGCTCTTCAGCGCGGTCGGCATCGTCGCTGCGTGCGGGGTCCTGCTGTGGGGCCCGCCCGGGTGCGGGAAGACGCTGCTGGCGAAAAGCGGTCGCGAACGAGTCGAGGGCGAACTTTATCAGTGTGAAGGGCCCGGAGTTGCTGAACAAGGTGCGCATGCCGTGCACGCACATATGCGTTCTTCGCGTTGGAGTGGTAGGTGCAACTTGCTGACGTCTTTTGTCTCGGGGGCGCGTTGCAGTACGTCGGCGAGAGCGAGCGCGCGGTGCGGCAGGTTTTCTCGAGGGCGCGCGCATCGTCGCCCTGCGTCGTCTTCTTCGACGAGCTCGACGCACTCGTGCCGCGCCGCGACGACAGCATGGTGCGCACTCCACATCGCCGCCCCGCTCCCACTGTTTGCTGACGCTGCCACTTTCTACTGCAATGCCGCCGCTACTTTCTACTGCAATGCCGCCGCTACTTTCTACTGCAATGCCACCGCAGTCCGAGTCGTCCGCACGCGTCGTGAACACGCTCCTGACAGAGCTCGACGGCCTCGACGCCCGCAAATCGGTCTACGTCATCGCGGCCACGAACCGCCCGGACATGATCGACCCGCGATGTGCCGCCCCGGCCGCCTCGACAAGCTGCTGTACGTCGACCTGCCCTCGGCCGCGGAGCGCGTCGAGATCGTGCGCAAGATGACGGTGGGGAAGGTCCCGCTGGGCGGACCAGCGACGGCGGTGGGCGGTGGCGACCCGAAGAAGATCCAGCTGCTCCTCGAGGACTTGGTCGAGCGCCAGTGCGAGGGGTACAGTGGGGCGGACCTGGCGGCGCTGGTGAGGGAGGCGGGGGTCGTTGCGCTCAAGAGGACGTTGGGGGCGCTCGACGCGATGGAGGCCGGGTGCGGCGAGGAGCAGGGTCAGGCGACGGAGGAGAGGGTGCTGGTGTCGGCGGAGGACTTTGCGCGGGCGCTGGAGAAAGTGCAGCCCAGCGTGTCGGCGGTGCAGAGGCGCAAGTACGAGGCGCTGCGGTCGAAGTTTGCTGGGCTGCCGGTGCGGGGTGGCAAGGACGAGGACGGGAGGCGTATCGAGGACAAGCAGATGTAGACACCTCGCCGTAGTGTGTTACGAATAATATTGAAGTTTACGCTTTTTCGCTCGCTGCTGTCTGTATTCCGCAGTGCATCGTCCAAGTGCCGCCCTCACCGGAGAAAACGATCTATCCAACCTTCCCCCCTCCGGTGTACGAACAGACAAGGTACGTACGGAGCACAACCGCACTTCGCAGGGATTACAGCCCTTTCCGAAATTGATGGCCGCGCGCCCCTCCGCTCGAAAATAATCAAAAGTACGAAAATTCATGGAGTGGACGAGTCGGTTCTTTCTCACGAGTAACTTCATCAAAACTCCTGATTCAAGTTACCCATCACTTTCATACATGTTGTGGAGTCAATGGATGTGGTTCCATGAAGGTACAAGTGCTGGAACTTGTGGTTATGATTTTTCGCATTTTTGATTTTGTTTCGCATTCAGAGGCGCGCAGACAACAATTTCGGAAAGGGCTGTAATTTAAAAACCTTTTCCGCCCTACTGTTCTCTGCATTTCGGAGTGCGTCCTACAAGTACCGTCCTCCTCGGGGCATATGATCTATCCTACCTCCTCCCCTCCCGAATACGGTCAGACGACGTACAGAGCACAAACTTTGAAAGCACTCACAGAGATTAAGCACAGGCAAGGGTGGAGATTAGATAAGATGGGAATGTGAAACTCCTCGCCGCCCAGGCCATGCTCTTCAGCCACCACGAGGACCTTGTAGAACTCTCATCCTTCCTGCTCTGAAGAGGTCTCTAGAGAGTCTGTACAACGACATATACACCCATCATCCACCTGCCAATCCTTACAACCCCTCTACAATAATACCCGAACACTAGCGATATCCGCTGAATGTCCGATCTGTATCGCTCCGCCCTCCAAGCCCGGTTTGCGAAAGTGCCGCGCGACGAGCGTGGGGCGGGGAAGCAGCGGGCGGGCGATGCCGAGACGCCGATCTGCGATGCGGGGGGCGATCGGACAGACGCACCAGGCGCAGCGAGAGAGAGACAGAGGGTGGTAGGCAGACAGCTCTCTGTATGCACAGAAGGTGATATGCACAGAGGGTGGTGTGCACAGAGAGACGGATAGACAGTTGTATGCACAGAGAGAAGGACACACAGGTCTCTGTCCTCGCCTTCTCGCTCTGTCTGCACACGATCGTCGAACGCGCCACCGGGAGGTGCGTCCTTGAGTGAGCAATGCAAGTCGCAAGAGTCGCCTAGCCTCTCAGCGCAGCATTTGGAGCAGAGGACGGTGTCGCCGGTGCATATCTTGCCCGAGGCGCTCGTAGCCCCCGGCCCCGCGATGCCCGAGTTCTCCCGTGTTGCCCGTCAGCCGAGCATGCTGTACCGGAGGACGAGATATAACAGGATAGAAGTCGACAGTACCAAGGCGTCGAGCGTGAACCCAAGCGGAGAGCAGACGGAGCAGTGCGGACCATGGCGGCAACAGAGATCATCTGGCCATTTGGCGCCCGCAGTTTGCGAGGATGAGTGGACGCATTTGGGCAGCCTCTCGCTGATTCTCGCACTGCCACCACGACTGCCACTTGACTGCTCCGACTCGTCCCAGCATCCGCTTCGCATGCAGCGAATATTTGAGACCTATACAACTAACGCATACGACAGGATGCACAAGATTTATATACACAATGCAAGAAACACCGGCCCAAACCAGCTCGCAGCGCGCCTACCACTCCTCGATCGGGTCCTCCTCCAGCTCCTCCCCCGACCGCCTCCGCCGCTGCTGCCCCGAGCTCGAGCCCTCCACAAACTCGCAGATCGGGTCCTCGTCCAGCTCCCGCCCCTCAATCTCTGTCTCCCCTGCAGCCCACCGCTCCATCTCCTCGCTCACCTCCCGTGCCGACTTCGGGCCCTCCCGCACGAACCGCCCCCGCCGCTCGCCCCGCGGATCCGTCTTCGGCCGGTGCTTGCGCTTCCCGATATCGCTCCGCACAAAGTGCTCCCTGAACCCCCGGTGCAGCGGGCCCGGCGCGCACGCACGCGGGTCCGCCAGCGCTGCCCGGTACTCGGCGTCTGGCACCCGCGCGAGGTGCAGCACGCCGCTGTCCCAGAGCGCGACGAGCCGCGCGATGCACCCGTGCCCCGACAGCTCCCGGTTGCTCAGGTTCGTGAACACCAGGTCCCACGGCCACCCCACCAGCTTCACCCGCAGCCGCAGGTAGACGTACAGGATGTACTCGAGCGCCTCCCACCGCATCTTGCTGTCCGGGACACCGGATAGGCGGGCTGCATGCGGGTGGGGGCATGGGATGTGAGGTGCGAGGTGCGAGATGCGAGATACGAGACAGGGTGAGTGTGGTGTGTTGCGAGACCGGAGGAACATACTCACAGAGCTCGTTGTTGGCAGATTGGCGGAGGTAGCCCCGCATCGCGAACCCTCGACGAGCGTAGTTGGGGCCGATGGTGTCGCCAACGGCGCGGAATCCGGCCATGGTGGCGAGCGAGGGGGCGGTGCGGCGGGATGAGGTACTGCAGATGAGTGACATGGTCAATGGCTGTAAACATGGCGTCGAATCGAGGTACGTACCGGGTGATACGATGGCAGGAGAGACGGCGGAGAGGCTGGAGTGGGGTTGTGGGCTGCAAGCGAGGGACGCGGTCAGCTCGATGGAGTCGTAGCGGCGGGATGTACGTACCCGACGATGGCTGGTCGCGTCGTCGGCAGGCGCGGGGGTGGGGGACGAAGTAACGAAGCCCCATCCCGCGCCGCGTCCAGGGCCTATTTGAGGTCTTTCGAGCGCTCCTGTCTTCTTACTAGGTTTGTGACCGGCGAAGGGCGGTGGAATACCATTTGATTTTCAGATTCAAGCCTTGCTTCTCGCGGGCGCTGCGTCCAAGTCGACGCTCCTGGAAAAGCAAATGGCAAGCTCGGTGTACAGGGTTCAGAGAGAACTTTGGGGGCTCACCCGAGCAGTGCTGTCCGCCAGAAGACGCCGTCCCGAAACTGGTCCCTGGTCCGCGGCCGGGAGACCTGAGAACGGCCCGAGCAGTCGTACGTCAGAGCTCCTGTCCACGAAGTCGAGTCGCTCCCCTCTCCGGCCGTCAGTCACACGGGATGTCCTCCCGTTATCAAACATTGCGGGGCACACCCGTCTACATCCCCTTGTTACGGCTCTACGCCACCTCGCGCGATCACCACTGCGCACCTGTGCGACCTCGCGCCGTCGTCCCTCAGCCTCACTGACAGGAATCAGGGCTCTACGGTCGAGGAGGACGTGCCATCCGCGACCCCTCCGAGTCTTCCATGACACTTGAACCGGGTTCTAGCGGCCGGGCTCATCAGAATTGTCTGTTCGCCAGACCTTCTCCTGGTGCAGCTGCACAAGCGGACCGGTCGAGGTTGCGGTGCCTGAATACTCAGCCCGACAGTCGCCCACGAGGCCCCGAACGCGGGTGCAGGACTTTTCCTCGGCCACACCCGACTCCCTGGCATGACGCTAGTCAGCGTCAACACGAAGCGTTCACAGATTAATATGACGCTCACCCAAACGACCGCCGCCCGCAATCTGCCTCAGTTGGCGCGAGTCTGCACTAGTACGAGAAGCCCGTCAATGAGCTTCCCATCATTAGCTTACCTGGATGGCCTTCCCTGTCGCAGGATGTCTGTCGCTCCCTGTCCGAACCCTGCGCTGCTTCAACAGACGAAGTCGCATGGGCCGCATAATGCGGTCTCTCAAACACAAATGTCGTACGCACCAGCAACGCGCCGTGGACGTCCGCCTGAGTGCTGGCTGCTCGCGGACGCATCGGACCCTGGTTGACTGCAAGACTCTGAGGGGCGGTGGCCATGGTTTCCACGACAGCGACCTGCTGGGCTCGACGCGGGCAAAATTAGCAGAGAAGTGCGCACCACCCTGTCCGGATCCCACCGCGCACGAGAGCGGCCGAGGCGACGAGCTTCGACCTCCCAGATGAGGCTCCTCGCTCTCCTCGCGAGGCAGCGACGGGCCGGAATCTCCTGGTCACGACGATACCCAAATCAACCCTGACTGCCGGGAGCATTTAAACAAATGCACTTGCTAACGTACCTTTTTCTTCTGTAGAACGGAGGATGTCATACGAGACGGCATCGGCGGTAGGCGGTCCCGAATATGACGGTCCGGGGAGCGTTCAGGGTGTGCGTCCGAGGCTCCAAAGTTCTCCCGAGCCCGATGCAGTCAAGGCCGAGACACTACGTGGTGAAGTCATCGTCAGCGGCGCCTCACTGAACCAAAAGTCACAAGCGGTGCACACCCGCTGTGTTACTGAACTCGCTCGCCCTCCAATGCTCCACGAACAACGTACTGGATTCAGGATTTCAGGTCAGAGATGCAGGCACGCACAATAGACATTCTGACGGGAATGCCGCATCCCATGTTGCGGCGCTCGGACTAGATCTCCGTCCGAAAGAACCCGCCAGCCGAGGATAGATGGAAGCAAGGGTATGCCGATTTGACGTCTCGCAAGACTGTAGCATAGCTACAGGACAGGTGATCGCCCACCGGGCGATCGCATTCCCTGCAAACCCCGCCGCGTGCACCTGCTTCGGCCGTAGACTCCGTCCCTACCCTGAATGTCAGTCGAATCCATGGTCGAGTCCTGTAAAAGGGAATCGACGTCAGCCTGAACGTGATCGTGATCTCGCAACATCTTTGTACCGCACGTCTCGGACTCACGGTGCTTGGAGCTGCAGCAACGACAACGTCGCGTTTGTCAGCGACAACCTATCGTTGCCCAGTCAATGCTCGAAGGCCGTGGGCCTCCCTGGACTCGACCACAGACCAGTCCGTCAACGGTGGCCGCGAGCACGACACTCGATTCGCAGTGTACTCGAGGTGGCACCCCCCGATGTGCTACCGGAGGGCGCACCCGAGCAAGAGGAGAGAAGAGAAGAGAAGCGGAAGCAAAGCATAAATCAGACGCACCGGAACGCGACCTTGGGCGGCCGCTGCCGGCCAATCTCGTACCTTTCTCGCCCGACGGCGTACACAAGATCAGGGTCCTCCGATGGCTGATGCGTGCAGGTATCTCGGGCATCGGGGCGCTGGACCATCGGGTCCGGGATCGAAGCGGGGCGGTTGCAGTGGACGCCGAACAGGCACGCCGAGCATGTCCGCGGGACTTCGAGTCGCGGGGAGCAGATGGACGTTGAGTTTTGATTGCCAGGGTGTCGGGCCCGAGTAGCGTCTGCTGGGTTGCCGAGCGACCGGGGAACGAGAAGGGGGCAAGAGTTCTCCGTGGAACCCCGTCCAACCGGCAGCCTCCTGAGCATTGTGATGCCGTACGTTTGTGGGCGCACAGGAATGAGACGTTCCTTGCTAGACCGCGAAATGTCAGTCTGTGTTGCCATCCGGGCAGCCCGAGGCAGCTGGAATCAAGTTGATGGCATGGATTCATGTCCATGTAGGGCCATTCAAGGCACTGCATTCCAACGACCGTTGCGCTGGTGGCGAGTCTACTCGACATAGCGGCCGAAAGAGAGGCGGTCAAGCTGACCTGCCTGCAGGTGGACTCGTAGTTGACCGTGACAAACTGGCCGTCGCGATGCGCACTCACCGGGAAGCACTGTCAGGGACTCTCCAGACGTCCCGGACGTCGAGAACGCTGCTTCGAGTGTTCAAGCTTCCTGATCTGGACCATAGTCGGTGATGGCCAGTGCGGTCGTTCGTCGGGCCCGAGAAGAACAGAGAGCACGGCGGACATACCTGGGCATCGCCGGCACCGCGCAGGGCCGACTCGGCTTCATTAACAAAAGACCTTCGGATGTACCACCGTCTGGGCAGTACAGGACTCACCATCGTCATCGTGCTGAGCGATCAGAGTCGGACATGGCGGGGATGCTCCGTGAACGGCGTGCAGTCAGTCTTAGCGTGTCGCATGCCTTCCCGATACCCGAAACCTTCTTCGCATTCTAAATGCGGTCGCGCTAGCGGATGCTTCGACGCGTCGGAAGCCGTCGCCAGAATTAGACAGTCGAACTCGAAGCTCAGACCTCCGAACCAGAGAGGCTCTTGTCTGCACGTCTGGAGTCAGCTGCAATCATGGCCGAGCAGAGGGCGGATGCTCAGTGAGATGGAGGAACAGACAGGTCCCAGGGCGAAGACTCCGCCGAAGAGAGACATACGACCGTCGTGAGGGGCCGAGGATGGGATCCTAGTAGTGCGGAATGGAAGCGTCAACAACAGACGTTCCTCGGGGCGGAGGAAATTTGAATTTGACTCGGCACGTCGTTTCTCATTGCAGTCTGCAACCGTCGAGTCTGTTCTCATGGCTGACCGCAGGAGACAGAAGCGAAAGAAGCCAAACCCACCGGTACAGGCCGCTGCGCAACCGGCGGACGAGCTCGGAATTCAATCGACCCACATACAGGACTCAGAGAATAATATATCCTGCTGACGAGCAGAGGAGGAGACTGTGCGATCCGTCCATGAACCCAGCAAGTGGGTTCGAGGAAGCCGCACGTCGCAGAACCCAGGAACAGTCTTCGAGAACTGATGGCACTCACCTCTCACCTCGCCCTGTCGCTAGCTGCACCTGGGCCAATCAACCGGTGAGACGGGCAGAGTATCGGACCCGGGGTAAACGTAGCTTCAAGTTTTCGCTGGTCGCGAGGGCGAGAAGACCCTGGGGCCCTGGAACACGGGACATGGAAGCATCGTTAGCAGGTGTCGCTCGCGCTCGGGACGGAAGAGAAGCCTATGCGGCCCGCCAGCGGGATTCGACGGAGACTCGAAGAACGGTGCATAAGAGGGACAGCGGAGCCGGCGGGACACGCTCAGGACCCCCCCGCCCCCGTCTTCTCCTCTCGCAGTTGACGGCGGAGCACACCTTGCACCGCATGAGGTGAGTGCCTCGTCCACTGGCAGGACGATTGCGCGCCGAGTCTCCTGCACTGTCGTCAACAGGACGGTGAGTAGCTAGTCATTCACTGCACATCATGTTTCCGGCGCGCATACACTGACCTCAGTGTTTCTTACCACGTGTTGCAGGACGTGCCCGACATGAGCTCGCAGGAGCAGCGGGTCGTCGCGCAAGCCTGGGGACATTTCGCGCGAGCGGCGGGCAGGTCTGGTACGATGTTAGTGGGGGGCCCCGGATTAGCACACTTACGACGACATTGGTCCGCTTGTAACTTGGTTCGAGTTCTTGATGCGTGGCGAGCATTTGGCTGGCGGGAGTTGGGGGACGGGCAGTGCTCCGGAAGGATGCCGTGCGCGCAGAGGATGCGGGCGAGAGATGCTTGATGTCGACGTCGAGCGAGGCCCAGGAACAGGATGCGTGTGAAACGAGTCGAGGGAGGAGGATCCGGAGGAAAGAAGCAGCGAGCCGGGTTCGAAACAGCTCGCCCGATCGCCGGCCCGGGCATGGTCCGCAGAGCGCTTGGTCCGCGTTTTGGTACAGGAAAACGCGCCCTCGACAGAATTGCTACTCTCAGGCAAACTCGGCGGTGATTCTCCCTGTCCCGAACCTCCACTGATTCCCAGGCTCTAGCTGCGGGTACTCCTCCTCTGCCTACGCATCCCATCGCTTTTGTGGCGTATATCAGGGCTCGATGGAGATCTTGGTGCGTCCAACAACCTTTCCCCTTCTCTTGCTTCGCTCACATGTGTCTAGCCAGAGCTCGAACGCCCTCAATCGCTCTATGCAAGGTCTCTGGTCGACCCATAGACGAGCCAAGGTCAATCTAAACTTCACATCCACACCCGCCTCTGCGCCCGCGACCCCCGGCGCTCCTCCACCCGCGGAGGAACCCACTGCAGACGCCGCCCCAGCAGAGACTGCCCTCGACGCGCCCACTGCAGAGGCGGAACCAGCGACCGCTTCCACAGATTCAAAACCCGTTAGCACGAAGCGGAAGCTGCGCTCGACACGGGAGGATGGGAGCAAACGCGCGAAGCTTTCTGGGGGCAGCATGTCGAAGGACCACACACCTCCGACGACGCGTCTGTCGGACCTTGGAGGGGTCGACGCGTGCATAGAGAAGATGCTGGAGCTGGTCGCAATGCCGCTGTGCCACCCGGAGATTTACTTGCACACGGGCGTGCAGCCGCCGCGGGGGGTTCTCTTGCACGGCCCTCCCGGCTGTGGAAAGACGATGCTTGCGCATGCGATTGCTGGGGTGAGTGACCGTTGTACTCTGGATCGGTTTTGTGGGCGTTTTGCCTTTGCCCCTTCCCCTTTTTCCTGCATTTGTTCCTCGTATGGTTTCCTCAGAACATACCCCCGCTGGCCGACTACGGCAGATCACCGCCATCTCCCTCTGGCCGAGTACGGCATTCGATATGGCCGCGGAAAGGCTGAGGTTGCGTCGCAGTGTTCTTATTTTTCTCGGTTGGCGGCTTAGCGGTAGATTCACCGCCTGGCCAGCTATAGTCATAGCCAACCATGATGGCCGCTTGGGCCACACTTGAAGTCCGCTGAGTTCGCCTATCGAGAGAACCGAGAACACGACGAAACGCCTTCAGCCGTCCTTGGAACACCCACCACGGAGTGCAGCAGGGAGTGCAAAGTCACTCCCTCCTGCTCTACTCCTCTTAAACTTTCAAGGAAAGTTTCTAATATTCTGTTTCATCAATTTATGCCTAAGTCCCAGAAAGCAAGGGGAATAGGGACAAAATAGCCACTAGGGACGGCGGGGAAGAAAAGGCACCGAGCGGGATGAACCCAAGGCGCCGGCCTCGGCTGTCGAAACGGGATTCTCGGGAAAACGGCGAGAATCTCTTTTCGCAGCCATGGCCATAGCCATAGCTGGCCAGACGGGGAATGCGATATTCTGGCTGGAGCCTCTTCCTTCCCAGCATTCATCTTCCACGACCATATCTCACCCGGGGCCTGTGTCGCAACCTATAGGAGCTCGGCGTACCGTTCATCAACATCTCTGCCCCGTCTGTCGTCTCAGGCATGTCAGGCGAGTCCGAGAAGACGCTCCGGGATACGTTCGATGAAGCCAAAAGGGTCGCGCCCTGTCTCCTCTTCATCGACGAGATCGACGCCATCACGCCCAAACGCGAGAGTGCGCAACGGGAGATGGAACGACGAATAGTCGCGCAGTTTCTGACCTGCATGGATGGTGCGTCTGTCTCTCATTCCGTGAGCCGCACGCTCAGGCTGATATTGGCTCAGACATGTCGTGGGAGAAGAACGACAACAAGCCTGTCGTCGTGATCGGTGCAACAAATCGACCGGACTCCCTGGACGCTGCGCTACGTCGTGCCGGTCGCTTCGACCATGAGATCAGCATGGGTGTACCAGACGAAGAGGCACGAGCACAGTACGTGGACGCGGTTCATGATCCACTTATCCTATCCTGATTCTTCGCAGGATCATTCGCGTCCAGTCGTCAAAGCTCAGGCTAGAAGGCGACTTCGACTACGCCGCACTGGCGAAAGCGACACCGGGCTACGTCGGCGCAGACCTCGCCGCCCTCACCGGCGCCGCAGGCATCATCGCAGTGAAGCGAATATTCAAGCAGATCTCAGAAGGCACCCTCGTCCTCCCCGACAACGCGATACCCGAAGCAGACGGCGACACGTCCATGGCCGTCGACCCTCCCTCCCATCCGCCGCCCACCGACCCAACAAGCAGCAGCAGCGGCAAAATCATCCCCTTCGCCAGCTTCGACGTCTCGAAACACACTATCGCGAGCTCGATCGTGCACTTCCTCCGCGCGCACCCGGGCCCGCTCACGGAGGCGCAGCTCGCGCCGCTGTGCATCACCTACGCGGACTTTATGCTCGCGCTGCAGGACGTGCAGCCGTCGTCGAAGCGCGAGGGCTTCGCGACCGTGCCGGACGTCGTGTGGGCGGACATCGGCGCGCTACACGCGACGCGCGAGGAGCTCCAGATGGCGATCGTGCAGCCGATCAGGCGGCCGGAGCTCTTCAGCGCGGTCGGCATCGTCGCTGCGTGCGGGGTCCTGCTGTGGGGCCCGCCCGGGTGCGGGAAGACGCTGCTGGCGAAAGCGGTCGCGAACGAGTCGAGGGCGAACTTTATCAGTGTGAAGGGCCCGGAGTTGCTGAACAAGGTGCGCATGCCGTGCACGCACATATGCGTTCTTCGCGTTGGAGTGGTAGGTGCAACTTGCTGACGTCTTTTGTCTCGGGGGCGCGTTGCAGTACGTCGGCGAGAGCGAGCGCGCGGTGCGGCAGGTTTTCTCGAGGGCGCGCGCATCGTCGCCCTGCGTCGTCTTCTTCGACGAGCTCGACGCACTCGTGCCGCGCCGCGACGACAGCATGGTGCGCACTCCACATCGCCGCCCCGCTCCCACTGTTTGCTGACGCTGCCACTTTCTACTGCAATGCCGCCGCTACTTTCTACTGCAATGCCGCCGCTACTTTCTACTGCAATGCCACCGCAGTCCGAGTCGTCCGCACGCGTCGTGAACACGCTCCTGACAGAGCTCGACGGCCTCGACGCCCGCAAATCGGTCTACGTCATCGCGGCCACGAACCGCCCGGACATGATCGACCCCGCGATGTGCCGCCCCGGCCGCCTCGACAAGCTGCTGTACGTCGACCTGCCCTCGGCCGCGGAGCGCGTCGAGATCGTGCGCAAGATGACGGTGGGGAAGGTCCCGCTGGGCGGACCAGCGACGGCGGTGGGCGGTGGCGACCCGAAGAAGATCCAGCTGCTCCTCGAGGACTTGGTCGAGCGCCAGTGCGAGGGGTACAGTGGGGCGGACCTGGCGGCGCTGGTGAGGGAGGCGGGGGTCGTTGCGCTCAAGAGGACGTTGGGGGCGCTCGACGCGATGGAGGCCGGGTGCGGCGAGGAGCAGGGTCAGGCGACGGAGGAGAGGGTGCTGGTGTCGGCGGAGGACTTTGCGCGGGCGCTGGAGAAAGTGCAGCCCAGCGTGTCGGCGGTGCAGAGGCGCAAGTACGAGGCGCTGCGGTCGAAGTTTGCTGGGCTGCCGGTGCGGGGTGGCAAGGACGAGGACGGGAGGCGTATCGAGGACAAGCAGATGTAGACACCTCGCCGTAGTGTGTTACGAATAATATTGAAGTTTACGCTTTTTCGCTCGCTGCTGTCTGTATTCCGCAGTGCATCGTCCAAGTGCCGCCCTCACCGGAGAAAACGATCTATCCAACCTTCCCCCCTCCGTGTACGAACAGACAAGGTACGTACGGAGCACAACCGCACTTCGCAGGGATTACAGCCCTTTCCGAAATTGATGGCCGCGCGCCCCTCCGCTCGAAAATAATCAAAAGTACGAAAATTCATGGAGTGGACGAGTCGGTTCTTTCTCACGAGTAACTTCATCAAAACTCCTGATTCAAGTTACCCATCACTTTCATACATGTTGTGGAGTCAATGGATGTGGTTCCATGAAGGTACAAGTGCTGGAACTTGTGGTTATGATTTTTCGCATTTTTGATTTTGTTTCGCATTCAGAGGCGCGCAGACAACAATTTCGGAAAGGGCTGTAATTTAAAAACCTTTTCCGCCCTACTGTTCTCTGCATTTCGGAGTGCGTCCTACAAGTACCGTCCTCCTCGGGGCATATGATCTATCCTACCTCCTCCCCTCCCGAATACGGTCAGACGACGTACAGAGCACAAACTTTGAAAGCACTCACAGAGATTAAGCACAGGCAAGGGTGGAGATTAGATAAGATGGGAATGTGAAACTCCTCGCCGCCCAGGCCATCCTCTTCAGCCACCACGAGGACCTTGTAGAACTCTCATCCTTCCTGCTCTGAAGAGGTCTCTAGAGAGTCTGTGCAACGACATATACACCCATCATCCACCTGCCAATCCTTACAACCCCTCTACAATAATACCCGAACACTAGCGATATCCGCTGAATGTCCGATCTGTATCGCTCCGCCCTCCAAGCCCGGTTTGCGAAAGCGCCTCAGCTTCCTCCATTGCCAGGAGAAGAGGATGAAGAGGATGAAGGGGCAGACTCCGTAGGTTCACTTCCAACTGGTATGGGGCCTCCAGCAGCGTGAGTACTTCTGCCCCCCCACTCCACCAGTCCCCGCTGCTCACGGAGGCTCGTGAGTCGTGTAGCCCCTCTCGGACACCACGACCTACCCAAAAACGTGTCCCGAATCCTTCTTTAGCTCCCATATCTGCCTCTGGATTCTTCGATCAGGCAATGCAGGTCACAGGGCCACGTCTGGAGCTCGACATCAGGGCTTATTACACGCCACCGAAGTTCGAGGATGGAACGGTCATGATCTGCCACCACGGCGCCGGCTACTCCGGCCTTTCATTCGCGTGCGTGGCGAAGGAGGTGACAGACATGAGCCGGGGCGAGTGCGGGGTGCTGTCGTATGATTGCCGTGGGCACGGTACGTCGACGTCAACGGGGGCGCACACTCACATGCATGGAGCAGTCCTCATTCGTCCCAGGGAGAACGAAGACCCTCGCCAACCCGGAGCAAGAAAACCTGGGTGTGGACGTCCTCACTGCGGACCTCGTTAATCTCGTCCGCACCGTCTTCCCGGACGTCGAAACCGCACCTTCCCTTCTGGTGAGCAAATGCCACTTTGACGGGCGCGGCCGCTCACGCCCTGTCAGCTGGTCGGCCACAGTTTAGGGGGCTCCGTGTGTGTCCGTGCATGCCCGCTCCTCCAGCAGCACCAGTATCGAATTTCAGGCGTGTGCGTAATCGACGTCGTAGAAGGTTTACAGTCCGTCTCTGCGATCGCGGGATGTCTCGCTAATTACGTGTTCCCGCGCACAGAGTTCACACTCGATGCCCTCCCGCTCATGCACAGTCTCCTCAATGCGCGACCAGAAGGGTTCGACAGCCCCGAAGAAGCGATCGAGTGGCAGTGAGTGGGGCCGAATCCCTTCATTCGCGGCGTTCTAGCGGGCTCATCTTCGCGGCATCCCCCTTAGCGTGAACACGCACACGATCCGCAACCCGACGTCCGCGAGAGTCTCCGTCCCGCCCATCATAGTGCCGGCTCCGGAAGGCTCGCCCGCGAGCGTGCCTGCGTATCTCTGGCGGACGCCGCTCCGCTCGACAGCCCCGTACTGGAGTAGTAAGTCGCGCGCGCGCGCGCCGCTGTACCCCCGCCTGTCTTGATCTGTGTGCTAAACGACGCGTGTTCGTCGCATGGATCGGCGCAGGCTGGTTCACAGGCCTGTCGGGCAAATTTCTGGCCTCGCGCACCGCGCGACTGCTAGTGCTCGCGGGCACGGAGCGCCTCGACAAGGAGCTGATGATCGGACAGATGCAAGGGAAGTTCCAGCTCGTGGTCATTCCCAACGTGGGGCACATGGTGCACGAGGTGCGTGGCGGGCGGACGGAGCGCGTCCCGCGAAGCGGGGAACCTCGAGCGGAAGCGTTGACAGTTTCATTGTCGTCACAGGATGACCCTACGCGGATGGCGGACGTGCTGGTCGAGTTTTGGCGACGGAACGAGCGGGTGGTCGTCGGGGTCAAGAAGGTCGGCGAGCTGTAAGGGGTAGCGACAGCTGCCCCGCAAGGTTTGCTGTGGGGACGGAACAGAAGTCGGATGGAACGGTCGGATGCAAATCCTTATCCCTCTGTATCGAGCATGACTAAGGATCACAATGCAGTAGAAATGTTTGACACTAGATTGTCGTGCCAAGGTCGCAGCCCACCTTGAGGCCGGTGTTCGGCCAATGTTATCAGATGCCACGACGCCGTTCGTCCACCAGCATACGCCGAACACATGTGGACGTCCTTAGTTTCGAGCGTTCGTGTTCATGCCAGTGGAGTGGAAAACAGGTTGTCCGTCCTTCGGATCCCCGTCAAATATTAAACCTGGCCAATGATTGGACCAAAGTGACCGATGCATCTTAAGCTTATGCGAGGGCTTGGACAGCAGCCAGGAACATTGGCTATTCCTTACTTGTGAAGTCTCGACGCTTGTTGCCACATCATCAAATGCCCAGGCCGGTATGAACGGCACTAGTATGGGAAGATGGCGGGGTTGAAATGGCAATTCGAGCTCATTTGACCCCATGTTCAAAG
>CM035309.1:3246607-3366006 GCA_002900995.3 Ganoderma boninense | reverse complement strand
CTTGAACTGGTCGAACGCCGAGGATCAAGCTGATCTTGTGGCCCTAGATAACCACAGCATCATGAGTGCTCAAGACACGAGCAGTACATCGTCGCCGCTTGCGCTTCCCGCTCCATCAGATGTGCTCAAGGAGACTTCAGTCCATGGATCGCACTTGCATTGAGTTGGTCCCAGTGCACCATGTAAAGCAGTCCGATACTCTTGCTGCCTCCTGAATCCAGGCACGTCACGAGCTTCAGAATGCAGAAAATGATGGCTGTATTAAATGGGAAGTACGACTACGTGACAATATTACGAGTAAGGGAGAGGGTCATTGGCGAACAGCTCACAGCTTATCAAGTAGCACTAGACAACGCGTACCGTCCCGTATGATAGATGAGGGCAAGCCCGAAGTTCTATGACGACAACGCTCGCTTCGAGAAATGTCCGATTAAAACGAGCCAGAAGCGAGCGGATTCATTGCTGCACTAGCGCAAGCTCGCACCTGAGGCCTCAGGCCGAGCCCTTGTGGCCCGCAGGCGGGGGCGGGGCGCCCTTCGTGGGTCTGTGGAGGGGAGAGGCACACCCACGCGCCGGGTGCTGGGGCACCTTAGGCGGCTTGCCAGTCGGAACAGGAGGCACCTTGGTGTTCGGCCCGGGACGAGAGCGGCCATCGCGAGCGGCGTGAGGAGGAACCTCACGGTGCGGGCTCGAGGCCGAGGGAGCAGGCTGTGCGGGGGCACCGTTCGGGGGAGGCTGAGGGACGTCCCGCGCTCCGTGAGGCGGAACCTTGGGAGGTTGGCCCGAGGGGAGAGGTCCCCGCGCAGGAGCACCGTGGGGGGCATCGCGAGGCGCGTGGGGCGGAGCCTCGGGTGCAGGGCCCGTTGGCGCGGGCGCGACGCCAGTGGGAGGACGACGCGCCTCGTCACGGGGAGCATGAGGGTGGCCCTCTGGTGTGGCACGCTGACCCGTCGGGACGGGGGGAAGGCCATTCGGACGACGGGGAGCATCGCGCGCTGCGTGAGGCGGCACTTGCCGGGCTGGGCCAGTAGGAGCAGGACGACCACGACTATCTGTCTGGGGAGGGGGCGGGACGTCGCGCGGGGCATGCGGTGGGACCTCGGGAGCAGGGCCGGTAGGTGCATGCGGGACTCCGGTCGGAGGACGGCGCTGCTCGTCACGGGCCGCATGAGGATGGCCCTCAGGAGGCGGGTTCGAGGGCGCAGGGCCTACAGGACTCCAGTCGGGCGACGGGCAGGGGCATCGCGAGCCGCGTGGGGCGGAACCTGAGGCGGCAGGCCGGTCGCCGGGGGAGGGACGTCCGTCGGCGGGCGAGCGGGCACCTCACGAGCCGCATGAGGCGGGAGCTCAGGGGGAGGACCAGCAGGAGGGATACCCGTCGGGTGGCCATGGGGAGCGTCACGCGCCGCATGAGGCGGGACCTGCGCAAAGCGGCGTGGGCACAGGCGGGACACCGGTGGGGGGAGGGCGAGGAGCATCACGGGCACCCGTGAGCGGGGACCTTGGGCGGCGGGCCAACGGGAGCGGGGCCCGAAGGGACGGGACCCGCCGGGGAGCGGCAGGGACGTCGCGAGCAACATGGGGCGGCAGCGGAGACGGAGCCGGGCCCGAAGGCCCCCCAGCATGAGGGGGAGGGGGCAAGTCCACGCGGCGCATGCGACGGCAACACCGGCGGCGCAGGAGCGACAGGCACCCCAGTCGGGTTCCCACTGACGCTGGGCGGGAGGGGAACAACAGCCCCCACGGGAGCGGCAGCAGCTGCAAGGCAAACACGTAGGATCAGAGACTGTGTCGTTGCAATACCGCTGCCTTATGCTCACCTCGGCCAAGGACCAGTGCGGCGAGGACGAAGTTGAGCATGCACTTCATTGCAGCGAGAGTCTAAGATAGAATAAGTGGAAAGAGAGGCGGTGGGGTAGTACGTGTGCACTTGAAAGGAGAAGTGGACGGTACTGGGGAGACTGAGGGTAGACCTAAGGGTTTTTATACGTGTCAGGGTTCTATGGAGCAGTCGGCAAATCCTACCGAGACACCGTACCGTCCACCTGCGCAGCAGCCATAGCTGACCGTCCATCCGGGGCCACGCAAATGCTCTCCGAGAGACGGGGAACGGTAGATTCGCCGCCTGGGTAGGCTACAGCTACGGCCATGGCATATCCAGCTATGAGGGTCGCTTAGATCCCGCTTGAAGTCCGCTAACTCGCCTATCGAGAGAAATGAGAACCCGGCGAAACGCCTTCGGTCGTCTGCGGAACACCGCCACAGAGTGCAGCTGGAAGCGAAAAGTCATTCCCTCCCGCATTACTCCCTGTAAACTTAAGTGTCCGGAAAAGTTTCTGACAGTCTATTTCGTCTACTTATAGCTAAATCCCAGAAAGCAAGGTGAATGGGCCAGGATTAGCTGCTCAGGACAGCGGGGAAGATAAGGTGCCGAGCGAGATCCACCCGAAGGCGCCGAAGTCGGCTGCCGAAACAGGACTCCGGGGAAAATGGCGGGAATCCCTTTTCGCAGCCGTGGCCATAGCCACAGTCGGCCAGGCGGAGCATGCGATGTTCAGAAGAGACGCACCTGTTTTGGTTTCTTCCTGCACCAGAGATTTGCACATCTAGACTATCAGAGGCCGGACTTCTTTCGCAGCAACTGAGGATGTCTTCATTGTGCTAGTTTTCGGATAGGTGTGCAGACGGTGTCCCAGTACGACCAGTTTAGCCAGCAGATATTCAGCAGTTCGTCATGTCATGGGATGAGAGCTCGGCAACGTGGCTGTGCGCCAACTTGAACATGCTGTCGGAATTTGCCGGCAGCCTCTGACGCGCCTGAACGAACGTTTCATCTGAACCGCGGTGCTGCGCTGGCTCATCCACGAGTGCTTCCTTTTGGCTTCCTCGTCGACCTTAGAACCAGACATTGGAGCACCGCACGACTCATCGGCTGGAAAAACCATGTCCGCGAAATAGGGTACGTCCTCCATGCTTCTTGCATCGTGCTCCGCAGCTGCACTGCCAGTGGTTGAAGCCGGCAGCCTCCACTTGAAGTCAGATGCTTTTAAAGTTTTACTCATGTGCTAACGCCATCTTTACACAGATCGCAACAGACTCTGCGGCAACCCCAGATAGTTGTTGTAGACGACAACGCGCATATCTCTGCGAGATGGATCAAGACCCGGCAGCTGCCCCGATTATTTAGTCTGGGCAGTGAGAGCGGTGTGTGGTTTCCAGTCATTTGGGCGGGTAAGATTCGTTTTCATTATCTTGTGTTGTTGATGCGGTGATCGCGAGGAATACAGATTGCCCGCTTTGTCACCCGCTTTGAACGTCCCGGGTGGCTAGGACTATGGAATGACCGGGCGCAGTGGTTCCGTTGGGACGCTGCGGAGAGAGCTAGTTGAGCGGACCAAAGATATTCACCAAAGGTCTGCGCAGTGTTTTCCGCATTCTAAGCCTCAAGCCCCTGGCGAAATTTTAATAACCCGACTCTCGATTTTCGACGATGCGACGTCGATGCGAGCTGGTAACGTGGACCAAGGCGATGACTACTATGAACAAATGGATTTGTAGTATGTGTCCGGCATATGTTCATCTTCGTCCTGTTACATACTTACACGGAGTGCATCAGACGAAAGGCAAACTTGGGGTAGCGAAAAACAGGGCTGTAGGATAGATAGTCTGGCCCACACGTACCGGCACGTTGTCAGTTTTCCGACCTCTCATGCAATTCTTAGCTGATGACGAGTCGTTTGCACAGGTGGAGTGACGCTTGCGTCATGGAGCGGGTCATGATCGCCCAGGCTCAGAAGGAGCATGGCAGATCGATTACTTACCCGGCCTCCAAATGCCGAACATGCGGTCTCTTTTTCAGCTGAAGGTCGCATGGAGACCCTTTTTGTTTTCGCTCTGGGCCCGCGCAGCCTTATACCCTGCGCTCATTGAACGTCAGAAGAGGATCGAAGACTGTAAGCAGTCTATTGTCGTGCACACCGGGGTTCGCTGCTGATGTCTTGCGACCCTGACCGCAACACATCAGCGTGCGCGCCTCCCGATTCTTCCATGAACTCCCCACCAAGGCTACTCTGCCCTTCTGCTGGCGGGTTCTCGGGTCCATGCGTTGCGAAGGCGAGAATAGACGGCCAGCATGTGCTGCGGAGCGGCAGGGCTCAGGCGAGAGTCCCCCATTTCACTCTGCGTTTGGAATACTTACTGCACGGGCCATAGTTGTGCTTGCGTATGGTACCGCGTTCTCCGAAGCAAATCTCGACTAGGTCCATGTCTTCTCTACTTCTGGCTAGAGCGCGTCGACCGTCTCCAGCAACGTCTCGTCCTCTGCCCCACATACTCCTTCATCCCGAGCACCTCCTCCGCGCGCGCCGTGCCGACCCTGGACAACGGGCCCGGGAGCGGCGGGGCATCCCCCAACGTCGGCAGCCGGTCCTTGAGCGCGGGGCGCTGTGCGAGGAGAGAGGAGAGTCCGTCCACAAGATCTCGCCGGGCCCCGCGACGAGGAACCGCTTCTCCTGCACTTCCGCGCCGGGAGCGAGCTTAGGCAGCTTGACGGCGAGGATATGCGCCCGCGCGACGTCGCGCACGTTGCAGAAGAACGGCGGCAGCTGGAGAGGGAGCGCACGGCCCGGTTCGCCTGCGGTGAGGGTCAGCCTCAGGGGATCACAATGAAGGTATATCCAGTTAACCACATAATTGCTTCACGAGCTACAAGTACAAGCTTAAGGACCTGATGGCGGTACAGATCGTACACAGAGTAAAATGGCTCGTTTCGACGAGACCTGAGTGCAACTATCATGGCCGACATCATTCCTGATTCTCCGCACGCGTCTCCCCGGCAGCCGGGCCATCTCCACTAATCCTATCGCCTAGTCCCTCTTACGGCCAAACTGGATGTTCAGCTGCTCCTCCCACCGCAGACTGCTCGGCGCCTTAACCTCCCACTCCGCCTCCAATCGGACCTTCTTCCCCGCCTTGAGCTCGCACACCCACTCATACATGCCCTCCTTCTCCCCTCCGCCCCCGCTCTCCGTCCGCGCCCACCGTACCTTCGCCTCCTGTCCAGCAGCATCTCCTACCCCTGGGAGCGTGACCGTGACATCTTCGCCGTCCTTCGCCTGCGCGAGGCCGTCGGGCCGGCGAAGCGCGACCTTGATGTTCGCGTCCGCGTTCCCGAGCGGAATGGCGTCGCGGATAACGAGCCCCGTGAGGTCGAAGGAGTGTCCGTTTGTGATCGTCGTCGCGATGGTGCGAGTCGTGGTTTTGGACGGCTCCGCGAAGCTTCGTTTCGGCTCGTGCTCCGTGCGAGACTTGGTCTGATACGAGACCTTGAGGGAGGTGTCGATCCCGAGCACGCATGTGAACGACTCGTTGACCCCGATGAGCTGTGGTGATGAAATCCGTAAGCTATTGGTCAGGCCACGAATGTTAGCAGGCAGCACGCACCCCGAGCAACGTCTTCGTGACGAAGCTGTCGTCCATGAACACGCTCACGGGGCCCGCGAGCAGCTCGTACTCGCTCGTGTTCTTGATCCGGCCCTCAATGAACGCAGACGTCGTCTTCCGCGGCACGCACACGTACTTGAGCGCCGCCGAGAACTGCAGCACCGTGATCGACACCTTGTGCGCGACGCCGTCGCTCGGCAGCGACACCCGGCCCTCGACGCGGTACGCGAGCGACAGCGGGTTCTTGTCGAGCACCGAGCCCTCGGGCAGCTCTATTCCTAAATCACCGTCCGACTCGCTCGAGGCGAGGTCCTCGAACTCCTCGTCGGCAGCAAATCCCGCAGGCTCTGCCCACTGGGCTCCTGGCGGGGGCGAGGCCTGCCGAGCCTGAGGAGCATTCCGAGCCATGTACTTCCTGGCCGGCGGCGGTGGTGCAGGTGGCGCTTGCACTTGGGACGCCCCAAACAACGCTGGATTCGGATAACTAAGTATGAGCAAAGGAGGCGGCTGCGATGCCGGCTACGGATGGACGCACCGTTACCGCCCATTTGAGACTGCTGCGGGATGTAGTTGGAAGACGCCTGCCCGAACGCAGAAGTCTGCTGCTGCTGTTGTGGTGCAGACCCGCTACCAAAGACGCCGCCACCGGAGGAGCGCGCAGGGAGAAGGCGGAGCGGGTCGACCTTGGGGACGGTGAGACTGTGGAGCGCGTGCGAATTGGCAGTGCTCAGCGTGAGGATGGTGTTGGTCCAGTCTTCGCCCGTGCTCTGGGTGATGTTGGCGCAGTAGTGGAGGGACACGTCCGAAGAAGGCTTTCCGTCGGACGTGGAAGCGTGCAGATCATAGTACGGCTGCCAAGTGACGCCGGTCACCACTGCAACGTTTCGTTAGCGTGAATATGGAGGATAGGGGCCACGCAACGCTCACGGTATGTCAGTTGGAACTCAACCTTGGAGTCGCGCTTCGCGAGGAGCGTCGCCGTGACGACGGCGGCGGTCTCGCCCTTGTGCGAGTTGTTGAGCAGCCAGAGCTCTCTGTCGACCTCCTCGATCTGCTCGTCCATCTCGATGACCGTCGCCATCGCATTCCGCTTGCGCGCGACGAACGTATCCATGAGCGAATCGAACGAGGTTCCCTGCTCCTGGGCGAGCCCTCGTGCGGCGTCGTCAAGCAAGTCGAACTCGGTCTGGCGAACATCGCGCTCCGCGTGAAGCAGCTTGCGCTTCGCCTCCAGTTTCTTGATCAAAGCCGCGTTCTTCGTGTTGTTTTGGTTGGGAGCGTTCCCGAGCTTTGTGTTGCACGAGACGTCGAAGACGCGCGCTTCCGTCCCGAGGCCGTAGATCCGAGGCGACTCCTTGTCAACCTGGCTGGAGATCCCAGCGATCTCGAGCACATTACTGCCGCCCTAAAAATCAGACACCTCATCAGTCACGATCATCCTTCCGCCACGTTGCGTGAATGCGTCTACCTTGAGATCAACGGTGAATGTGCGGGTCAACTGCGCAGTGGACGAGTGGAAGATCGTCACGGCCTTGAGAGCATGCTGAGATGCATTGAGGGAGATGGTCTTGGAGGTCATTGTGTGCGACTGGGGAAGATGTGTGGGGATAATGGGAGGTACGCGGGGTGTTATATACCATTCAGATTCCGAGTCAAGCGGAAGTTGCCCCTCACGGGACCGCAGGGGCAGTGCCGCCGTGCGCAGCCACAGGTTCAATGTCAACGTCGACAACTTGTCGACATCGACATCCTTGCCGGCTGCTGTGCAAGCTCGCGGGACCTACCACTTACAGTGCCTTGCATAATTGCGTGAACGCGCCGAAAAATCCCCCGCTGGCGCTTATACTTCGCCTACCAAATACGGATGGATCACGGTCACATGCAACGCCAACGCGTGCCCCGCCGCCTGTGCACCTCTACAGGTTTTAACGACTGTTCCCCTGTCCCCCACCCTTGTCTACTTCCTGGAGGGCTCAGTGGCTCTCAACGGGTCTCCTAGTTTATTATTTGGGCCTCAGCTGCTTCGGGAGGCACCCATGCCATCCGGGGGACATGTCACATGAAGGTCACCAACTCGCTTCTGAAGCTTCCCAGGCGTCCTGATTTGGTAGGCGAACATATAAGCGCCTGCGGGAATTTTTCGGCGCGTTCACGCAATTATGCAAGGCACTGTAAGTATTGTACTAAACGTTCTGGAACTGCGACCTGAGGAAATTGGGATCCATCCAGGCCCGGCGCTCGGGATCACCCAGATCTGTTGCGATCCTTGAAGCCCTAGAATTGCCAAGAAACATACATCGACCATCGTACAAAAACGTACCCTGTGCTACGGAGGTATGTCACGCATTCTCCTCGAGCTCTTCGAGCCGCCCTACCTGCCTACCAGCGCATGCGCGTGTCAAGCTACAGAAATGGCGTAAGACATATAACTGCGCACGTACCTGTCTCTCACCGCCTCCTGCCACCGCTGCAGCTTGGCGATCTCGTTCACCTGGAACCCGAATATTCTCGGCCGGTACCGATCCGCCTTCAGCGCCACACTCGCCGTGCTCATACCCTCGCCCACGCCCTCCGTCTCAGGTTCTTCCCTAACCCGCCGACTCCGCCTGCTACCCTCGACGTCGCCGCGCCCCGTGAGCGCAAGCTCCACCGGACCGCTCTTGGGTGGAATGAGGTTGGGGTAGACGAGGAAGAGGAGGTGTGGGAAGGACGTCCCGAAGTACGCGCCGTCGATCGAGCCGTGACGTGAGGATTTGGGCGAGTAGATGTCTTCGCAGCGGCCGCAGTAGAGCTTGACAGATTTCTCATAAGGTACGTCGGTGAGCCCGACGGGGAGGAGAGGCTGCGATTGGCAGAGCACGCGTGGGCAGCGCCCGAAGTCTGCACGCTTGTACTTGTCGAGCTGCGACGCAGTGAGTCGGGATAAAGGGGTACGGCAGGGACATGAGGGAGATTTCGGATGGAATGACGCACCATTTTTGCCAGACCTCGCGCCGTTACTATCCACCGCGCATGTATGAGCCCATAGAGAAGCCTGGCTTGTAGATCAAGATTTCCGCGGAGGTCATCCTGAATCTCCTCGTCTACTTCGGAGGGAATTGGAATCCACCCAAGCATTCAGAGACGTAGAACGCACCGAGGTTATCCGTGATCATATCCAACGCCTGCGCATAGTGCTGCACCTCCGTGTTGAGGCCCGTGAGGTTGAAACGGTCCAGGATATAGTCTTCTTCGACTTCGCAGAAATATTCATTGCCTTTTGACGACAGAAACCAGGAGATCCACTACAGAACGTTAGACATGCCGTAACTACGATTCCATGTGCGATTTACCGAGCTGGAGAGGTCTCAGTACGCATCGGCAGAAATACTTCGCTCAGCCACTCACTTGGAATAATCTGAGCCAGACCCTGTCGAAACTTCTTCCACTACACAAATAATGGGATCAGAGGCTGCTCCAGATACGAATGCACCAGAAACTGACTTGTGTCGAAGGTGCTGAGGGACGAAGACAAGGATAAGGGCAGAATGTTGGCGGAGGTGGTGGACGGGGGCAAGGAAGTGCCAGTATGAAGCAGTATATTAAGCGTGTTGATCAGGGCTTTACTAACGTTGTTATTACAATACAACACCTGTTGACCTGCCTATTGATCTCGTATTAATATGGAGGCGCCTGCACAACCAGTAATATTAGTGTCTTTTAACTACTTAGCAGCGACAACGGCCTGGGACCCCCAACGCATCCCTCTCATCCTCTTCCACACGTCCTGGTTTTTTCTGCATTGTTGGCCTTTTCTATGACAATAAACTCGCCCTAATACACTCGGAAGGCCTCTTGCACATGCTTGGCGACGCCGTCGTCCAGATGCCCTCTGACCTTCGTCCGATCTCTACTTTCGACGTGGACCCACCGCTGGAGTCCTCATGCAGACCCAAGGGTATCACAAACCTGACCGTAGATATCACCACCGCATACAACGAGCAAGTTATGGCCGAACCTCATCCGCCGCCACGATGGGGGACACGGGAGTTCAAGGTATACTACGTCGTGTTCGCGTGCGCATTGCCTGTTATGTTTTGGATTCCGTATAGGCTGAGCTCGCGTGAGTACTCGCCTTTCGTCTTCTGGATGTTTGACCAGAGCCGTTGTTTGCAGCCTCTCATCCTAATTATCCGTACTACGAGGGTTCGTTGTCCTCTGGTTGGCTATTCGGTCGGCGAGTGGTGAGTACCTCTCCGCCACCTGCTCCTACTTCCTGCAAACAGACGTTGACCGTCAACCACTCATCAACCGCAGGACAACAGCGACAACCAATATAGGTCGTTCAGAAACGGTCTACTGCCCCTCACCCTCCTCGCTGCTGTCTTTCTCGGCCTCAAGGGAGTCTACGGCCTCGTCTTGCGACACCGATTCTCCATTCCGCCGGCCGACGAACTCTTCCGCAGTATCTTCCTTTATATTGTCTCCATTTTCATACTGTTCGTGCTGCATGGGACGAGCGCACTCAAGGTCATCGGAATCCTGTTCGCGAACTTCCTCATCGCTGAGAAATGCAAAGGCTCCAAGGCCAACCCCGTCCTCACGTGGGCCTTCAATGCCTTCATACTCTACTGGAACGACATGCACCAGGGCCACAGATTCGGAGGGCTCCATCCGTGGCTCGCGTTTATGGTGCGTGTGTGCGGCGTGCGCCCGTATGTTGCTGACCTGACCAGCCGCGGGATGCCAGGACGCGTGGCAAGGGGTATATCCGCGGTGGCACATCAGCTTCAACATCACCACGCTGCGGCTCATATCGTTCAATATGGACTACTACTGGGCGTGCAGGGGCGTGGGCTTGCCCGAGGTCAGTGTGAGTTTCGTACGCAATGTGGAGATGAACTGAATGGCCTTGCATAGTCGTCCTTGTCAGACAAGCACAGGCCGCGGGTAAACCACAGTCTGGAAACGTACTCTATGCTCAATTACGTTATATACGCGATATACCCACCGCTGTACATTGCGGGCCCCATCATGACGTTCAACGACTTCATGTGGCAGGTGCGTTCGCGTCCCACTGCGCTGCGGCTCTTTGCTGACCGGGATATTTCAGCTCCTTAAGCCCAAGAAGATCACCTGGCGCACAGTGCTAGGCTACTTCGGCCGCTTCGTTGTCTGCATCATGACGCTGGAGATGATCCTTCACTTTATGTACGTCGTCGCCATCAAGGACCGCAAAGCCTGGGTAGGCTACTCCGCCGCGGAGCTCTGCATGGTCGGCTTCTGGAACCTCATTGTCGTCTGGCTCAAGGTATACCGCTCCCCCACTGCCTTCCCCATAGATGTTCTAACAACACCTGCTCTTGCAGCTCCTCGTTCCATGGCGCTTCTTCCGTCTGTGGGCCCTCATGGACGGTGTGGATCCGCCAGAGAACATGGTGCGGTGCATGGCCAACAACTACTCCCCGCTCGGATTCTGGCGCTCGTGGCACCGTTCGTACAACCTCTGGGTCGTGCGATACATCTACATCCCGCTCGGCGGGTCGCGCAACCTCGTATTCACGAGCGTCCTTGTGTTCACCTTCGTCGCACTCTGGCACGACCGCTCGTTCAAGCTCTTGGCGTGGGGCTGGCTCGTCAGCTTGTTCATCCTGCCCGAGATCGCGGCGCGGTACTTCCTACCCGCTTCCAAGGTATGCTTCGTGGATTATCGTGGCTTATCTGTGCTGACGATGCTGGGGCAGTACGGAGATAGGCCGTGGTTCAGGCACGTTGGCGCGGTGGGGGGAGTGCTGAACATCCTGATGATGATGACGGCCAACCTGGTTGGGTTCGTCATCGGCACGGACGGGATAAAGTACATGATGGAACAGGTCTTTGGCGGCTGGGAGGGGATTCAATTCTTGCTCGTGGCGTCCGCATGCCTGTTTGTGGGCGTCCAAGTCATGTTCGAGTATCGGTGTGTTATTTTCTTTTATACTGTGCCCAACGTGTCACTGATGGAACGCCATGGACGTGTTGTGCTCAGGGAGGAAGAGGCGCGACAGGGCATCGTTCGCCGTTGCTGAATGTGGACGTCGGATTTCCATTCGACGTCGACTCGCAAAATTGTAACTTATCTACTTCGGAACTGTTCTGTTTTCGGTACTCTAGATCCCTTGTTATTACGGTCGGACTGCATTTTGTCCCTGCTGCATTCTTGTTCCCTGCCTCTTCCAGTTATCTCATCTTGAAAGCGCGATTTAGGAGGTTTGTAGTCATCGCGATTCCGTTGTGCACGATCCTACTTGTCACTACAGTAGAAAATGGGGTTGGATTAGAATTCTACCAGCTTTCTTGCATGTTCTCTGTACTATCGTCCGAGTGGTTAAAACCCTAGCCTATAGACCAAGGGAGTAAGTCGATATTAATATGGGCGGGCACGTTCCCGACTGCGCGCCCAAGAATAGCCTCAGAATAAGCTCATCCCCGTACCACCACCATCACCGCCGCTCCTTTGCTGTCCTACTCTCCCCTACTCTCCCTCATCTGTCCTGCTTCCACCCACCATGCCCGTCGACGAGTACCAGTACGAGCGTATCCCCACCGGCGACGAGAAGCGCACCTTCCCCCGTGACGAGCCGACCAGCGACGTCCGCGAGCTCCACCGCCGCCTCGCGCAGGACCCCCGCTTCAACCCACCGACGCCGTCGCCCTGGAAGCGCATTGCGCTCATCGGGCTCCTCTTCTTCCTCATCTACCTCGGCTTCAAGCTCCGCCTGAACGCCATCCAGAACCTCGAGACGGAGCCTTCCGTCGTCCATGCGAACAGGTACGTCTCTCTGCCTCTCTCGCTCCCATGGGGATGGGCTGGCTGAACATGCAGGCCTTCGCCGTGATTCGTTCGTGTTGCTCTTGCTGTCGATGTCGTGTGTGTGCTGGGTGGATGGATTTGGGCGGTGGACGGACAGGTACTCGAAGGACTTCAAGTATCGGCCTGCGGCGAGTCCTGTCATCACCGAGAGGCTGAAGGATGGGCGGACGAGGCTGCGGGGCGCTCCGCCGACCGCTTATTGAAGGTGTGCACTACACTTTCATGCAACCTTTTGCTTCTGCCAGCGTAAATATAACTTGTTTTCTGGTAGGGATCATACGGTCGCTGAAGTGGATTATGTAGTACAGTGCACGGACGTTGGCGTTGGATTGTATTGACAGCACCTTTAAACCCCTAATCTCCCTCTTGTTTTCACCCTGACCGCCCTCGTTTGTTTCTATCAGTATATTGAACCTTTTGACATATCATTTCTGGAGTGGAGACGTGGTCGCTGGTCTGTGAAGGTGAGTTCTGCCGCTCCGTTGTCGCACTTGCGCTTCCCCGCGCACCGTGGGGTTGTGCTGTTTCCAAGGGTCCTTCGAAGCGGACATGAACCCTCTCGTTGAACCCCCACCTCTTCATCTCCTCAAGGCCAAGCCTTCACTCGAAAGCACTGTCCTCCTACCGCGAAGCATGAGGCTGCCAAGCCCGCCTTCGTAGCCCTACAATCATTTGGGCAAGCTCAGGGCGAGCTTACGCTGTTGGCATAGCATCCGGTGTGCCGAATACGCTTCCGACCAACAGAAGCCCAGGAAGTCAGCAGCAGAAGTGCACTCCCTCTCACATGCACGCCGTGAGCAATCTTGTGAAGCATGGTCCATCGAGGCACGCAAACACCGGCCACGCCTGTCCGTCTGTCTCTCCATATCCGATGGAATTGCAAAAGGAATGAGCTAACGGTACAAAATGTTGCTCTGTGCAGCGAGTGTTGATAACAGGAAAACCACAACAGTAGCTCCCAATCCACGAACATACCAAGCCCGCCCCGCTTATGCGACACCCTTCTGGGCCTCGCCGGCGTGCGCCTTGTCAGTAGCGATGTTCGTGGTGAGCTTCTTCCTGCGAGTTCCTCGCATCAGCACCGCGCACACAGGCATGAACGACGTATTCAATGGGAACGTACTGTTCGTCAGCGAGCGAGCTCTCCAGGTCGGAGGTGTCGTCCCCAGACGCCTTGGCCTTGGCGATCTTGATGTTGAGGACCTGCACCTCGCCCGTGAGCTTGAGCACCTTGTTCGCGATCTTGCCGTTCTGCAGCGCGTCCGCCGCCGCGCCCGACGCGGCGGCGATCGCGGGGTTGAACTGCGCCGTCTCCGCGGTCTCGGCCGCCTCGCGCATCGTGTTCATGTTCGTCGCGACCGAGTCGTCGAGCGTCGCGAGGTCGACGCCCGCGAACGGGTCCACGAAGACGGCGTTCGCCTTCGCCTGCGCGTCGCCCGCGGTGCCGTCCGAGATCTGGAAGCTGGCGTAGCTGGGGGGGCGGGGGTGAAACGGAACCACGCGTCAGCATAGTGTCTCCGAAGGGAGCGGAGGGACAGCCTCCTTAGCAGGGGTCACTCACCTCTGGACGGGGAAGTCGATCGAGGCGCCAGAGGAGCCGTTGGCAGCCGCATCGACAGCAGCGGAGGTGGCCGCAGCACTAGCGGCGGACGTCTTCGCGGCCTTCGCAGCAGCCTTGGACGCGGACTTGGCAGCCTTCGCAGCGGCCTTGGCCGCCTTCTTCGCGTCCTTCGTGCTCGTCGCGGAGGCGGCGGCAGCAGTGGCGGTATCGGTGGAAGCAGCGGCAGCGGCGGAGCCGGCGACGCCCTGGGAGTCCTGGCCGGCCGCCGCCTTGTCGGTCTTGATGTTGTTCGTGAGCTTCGTCTGCTCCTCCGCGAGCTTGGACTCGAGGTCGGACGTGTCGTCGCCCGACGCCTTGGCCTGCGCGATCTGCGTGCAACCAACCATTTCAGCTCTTCCTCAGACCCACGACCGCAACGAGACGGACCTCGATGTTAATGGTCTGGACCTCGCCGGTGAGCTTGAGGACCTTGTTCTGGATCTTGCCGTTCTGGAGGGCGGTCGCCTCGGCGCCGGACGCGGCGTCGATCGCGGGGTTGAAGAGCGACGTCTCGGCGTCCTCCGCGGCCTCGCGCATCGTCTTCACGGCGTCGAGCGTGGTCTTGTCGACGGTGGCGAGGTCGACGCCCGCGAAGGGGTCCACGAAGACCGCGTTCGCCTTGGCCTCTGCGTCGCCCGCGGTGCCGTCGGAAATCTGGAAGTCGGCGTAGCTACGAACGGATGCGGGGGGATTTGGTCAGCTCATGTGGCTGGTCCTGGGCAGGCATGGGTAGGATAAGGGAAATGACGGTGTACGTACTCCTGGAGCGTGAACGCGCGCCGGGTGAGGCGGAGCGGGGCAGCGGCAGCAAGGCCGGCGAAGGCGACGACGAAGAACTTGGAGGCGAATACGACCATCTTGGCAACGAGAAGATGACGGGGCAAAAATTGGGCACTAGGCTGGGGGGCGGGAGGGAAGGGTGCTGGACGGCCGAGGACACAGGACTAGCTGTGGCGTCGCTGCAGGAGGAACAACAGAGACAGACTAGCTGCGTATGCAAAGAAGGAAGGAAAGAGGCCTTCGAGACCGGACCACAAGGAAAGGAAGGTGGAGGAGAGAAAGGTGGGGGCCTCCCCCTCGCGCAGGGACCTGGCATATATGTCGTGGTGCGTGCGGCCTACAAATCGCCGTGCTTCCGGCGGGTTCCTCGCCAAGCCTCGCCTGGGGCTCGTGGCCCGTGTGTCGAAGGGGAGACCCATCCGAGTCCCCACCCCTCAGGCCTCAGGGCTGAGCGCGTGCAATCTATGCGCAATGAGTGTTCTTCCGAAGCGTTTGTTCCGCGAGACGGCAGTGGGCAGACGAGGAGCGAGGGTGATCAGCGGGGAACGTTCTGACCTTCTGTTCTCAGCCTCCCCTTGCAACGCGCTGAATGAGGCTCAAGGTGAGATCATACAGACTTTCCCTCTTCGGAGATTGGTGCGGCTCACTGGCGGTTCCCGCGGTATAGGCGTCCAGGGCCCGGTCGCCATGGGCGACACCCGGTCCATGTTGTGGCCGTGGAAACTTAGACCCTTCGCTATGTATGTAGGCGTCGAAAACGGGCGACGAGACTTGTCAGCCTTCGTCACTGTGAGGGGGGTGGGCGAGAGGAGTATCGGAGACATACTGCACGGGAAAAGTCCGGTAAGTTCTGATGATGAAAGCCGCTGGCTGAACTTTGCACCAACGACGGAGCAACGGGCAGATAGGCGAGGAACCGTAGGCGAGGAGACGTTGGAAGAAGCAAGGAGATTGCGAGGCACTTGGAATCTCCGAGAATAAACCAGCCGCACAAAACGAGGACAAGCCATGGGGCGGGCCGTGGCCATGGGACAATGCATACACGTCATTCAGCTACTTATGAAGATGATTTGTAGAATCGCAAAGGGAACCCTCGAGACGCGTTCCGAAAAGAAACCCACCGCCCATTATTCGTATCCCACACGCCAGTTCCATAATTAATTCAGAAAAGAGTCCACATAACATCCATCCTACGGCGCTAGCGCTGTTATACATGACGATCACTTCAGGAGTGGCCGCTTCGACCGGGTCAGCACGACAGACGAAACGCCGACGAGCGCGAACAGCAGCCAGAAGCCCCACCTCTTCGCCGCAGCCTTGCCCGGGCGCGGGGGCAGCGCCGCGTTCGTCGCCTTCGTGTACTTCTGGTAGTCCTTCTGCAAGCACACAACGCGGCCCAAGCATTTCAATCAGCGGGTGCTCCTCCCAGCAACAGCAGCAAGACACGCACCCGGTACGGCGGGAAGCGGAAGTGGAAGACGAGGCGGTCGACCCACCCTGGGTTCTTGAGCGACACGCGCCAGTGGATGACCTCCTCGAAGCCCTGCCTGCCCGTGTAGTACCCGTACCCGCTCGGGCCCACGCCTCCCACCGGGAGCCCGGGCACGCCCGCGGAGATGACGGTCTCGTTCGTGACCGCGGCGCCGCTGCTCGTGTTCTCGAAGATCTTGCGCTCGAACGCGCGGTCGGGCGTAAAGACGTACACCGCGAGCGGGTGCTCGCGCGCGCGGATGAACGCGATCGCCTCGTCCTCGTCCTTCACGGGCACCAGCGCCAGCACCGGCCCGAAGATCTCGCTGTCCCACCCACGTCCGTCGGTCAGCAAACACCAGCACCAGAGCCCAAGGCAGAATGCGAGACACGCACTCGCTGAGCAACGAGTCGCCCTCCTTGACGTCGCGCACGATCGTCGGCGCGACGTACCGCGTCTCGACGTCCGTCTCGCCCCCGACGACGACGGCGCCCTTCGTGCCGTCGAGCATGCGCTTGATGCGCGCGGCGTGCGCGCTCGTGACGATGCGCGAGAACGAGTCCGAGCGCGCGGGCCCGTCGGGGTAGAACGCGGCGTACGCGTCCTTGAGCGCCGCGACGAGCGCGTCCTGGAAGTGCGCGGGGACGAGCACGTACTCGGGCGCGAGGCAGATCTGGCCCGCGTTCGAGAAGCGGCCCCAGAGGATGCGCCGCGCGGCGAGCGCGACGTCCGTGCGCGGGTCGACGACGACTGGATTCTTGCCGCCGAGCTCGAGCGTGACGGGTGTGAGGTGCTGCGCGGCGGCGGTCGCGACGATGCGGCCGACGCGCGCGTTGCCGATGTACACGACTGGGGAGAGGTGTCAGCTGTTTCTTGTGCGCGAGAATGGAGCGCGGCGAGGGCGAGGACGGGGGGGAAGGACTCACTGTGGTCCCAGGGAAGCTCGAGGATCTGGTTCTCGAGCGTCAACGCGCGCGCGCGCGGCGACGATTCTGATGAAAGTGACACACCTTCGTGGTCTCTGGAACGGCGCCGTTGATGACCTGATACAGTTCGGGGTCAAGGTATTTGGGGAAGAGCTCCGCTACGAGCGCGCTGAACGCAGGGGTTTGCTCTGAGGGCTTGAGGACGCAGCCATTTCCTCCTGCAATGGCGCTAATCTGCAGATGAAGAACGTCAGCCTGTTGTCCAAACTAACTTCGCTTGCTTCTGCTGATTCACGAACATCCCAGAAGGTTTGGGTACATCAAAGGATGTGTTCGGGAACTTACCAGGGGGGTCATACTCAGGAACACAGGCACGTTGAAAGGAGAGATGACGAGGACGACGCCCTTGGGCTCTGCGACGAGCTGCGGCTTCATGGCGAACCAGTTGAGGCCGAACGGCGCGTTCTGTGGTTTTACCCACTTCTCGACGTTGTCATACGCGACCTTGACCTCCGTGTAAGTAGGGTTAAAGTCGAACCTTTAGGTAGAACCACATGAGTGTCTCGCGACAGGGAAAAATGGCGCCGGCGGTCAGACGTACAGCTCAGTCTCCTGGTACGGACGTCCAAGATCGCTTCGGAGGGCCTCCTTGAAGCGGTCTTCGTTGTCCTGGAGCATGTAGCCGACCTGGACAATCTGGGCCTTCCGAAACTCGATGGACTTCGTCCGGCCAGACCTGAATGCTGCCTGGGCGGCGGCATGGATCTAGTCGAGGCTACGCGTGAGTGTCACGTCCTTTGTTTCCACTGCGTCCAGCATTCACCTTGGGGATTTCCTCGAGCTGGGTGTATGTTAGTGTTGACATGGTGGATGGGTGGGGGAGTGGTAGGCTCTCATGACGAAGATCGAGGTTCGCCCCTAAAATGGGAGTCCGGGTGGGAATTCGAACTGAGTTCGGGAGTCGGAGATCACATTGTTCCCGCAGCTTACCGTTGCAAAATCATGAGCGACGACGCACCCGGACACATCGTACGCGTCGGGACCAACCAATACTATTCCCCCTCCCCTGGACTCCCACCGCCGTTCGTGTTCAGCACCCTTTGCCTCTCGGAAGTATTCGTTGGCAAGCCTCATCGGCGTACATTGTCTACGTCACCCTTGCACAGCACTGGCCTGGCGGCAGATCACCCGCGCCATCCCATGATTCCAGGCTGCGGACGCCACTCCACCTCCGACCCACCTTCCTCTCTCCCCACTCGCCTGCACTCTCTTCGGGTGCGTTCGAACCTCCAACTCGAGCTGCAAAACACTATCATATACTATGTCCTCGATGGCTCTCGGTAGACTCTCGGCTTCCGACTCGCGACCTGCGATAACTTCACCGGTCCTAGCCCAGGCCTCCACCGATTTTCGCAATTGACCTGTAGCCATAGCCGGGGCTGCGCTATTCGCGCCCGCTCCCGGCCTCGGAGCAAGGCTTCCTTCGAGCTCAGCCTCAGGGCTCATGTACGCCAAAAATCACAAGCCACATCATACGAGCGGCGCAGTTCTACTATCTAAGAGTTAACTGCAGGCAGTCCGACGGCGCAGCTCGCGATCGCCGCACGGTTTCATGCAAGTCTATACCACTTTCTATAAACTTCCTTCTTTATGCGACCCCAACACCTCATTCTTCGTTTTCCTTCCCTTCCCTCGTGTCGTCCAGTGCATCCAATGCGCTAGATGCGACATCGTTACATACCCTTTCCCCGCCACTGCGTTTTCACAAGCCCCGAAGTTACCCTCAAGTTCCCTTCATTTGCACCATCACCAGTCGCACTATTCAAACCATCGTTTCGCCCTATATCCCCCCGCATGGGTACCTCGAGGCTCGAGTACCTAGGCCAAAAGAAGGCCCGCAGTCTGAATCGCGGCAATCACTATCACGTATGGGACCTTGCACACACCATGCCCGGCCTTGACAGCTGCATGGCGAACCGAAATACAGCAGCAAGAGGACAGGAAACCGAGTGCGAACGATTGCCCTCCTTCCTTGCGTTGGGGCAGAGGCGAAATGCACCTCCACGTAATCTTACATTCGGCGGTATTGCTCCTATTCCCAGGCCACCTTCCGACGTGCGTGCACCCCTCCCGTATCCAGTGTCAAAGCCCAGCATACACACGCACTACGAGTCGACGAGCCCGTCGCTGCGTATCGCGCACTGGCCCCGGACCTTCGCCGTCAGCCCTTCCTCTCGCGGCAGGATGTCCTGTATCCGAGAGTTCGAAGTTAGAAACCTGATTGCGGCGCAGCCAGGGCCACCGTGGCTCGACTCGACACTCACGTCTTCGAAAATCCCGAGCGGAAGACCGAGGGTGACGCATGCGTTGGGCGAGTCCTGTATACGCGTATGCACCGGTGTACCGGCGGTACGGGTACGTAGAAGAGAAGAAGAAGCCCGGTCGGGGCGCTATTGGTAAGCGGGACTGGGAAGGCCGGAGGGCAGAAATACAGATACTCGCCACTATGGCTCCGACGTGGCTCTCGACTGGGGCGGCGGAGAGGAGGAGATCTGTCGAAGACGGAACGCTCAGAAGCACTTCGGAGGGAAGAGGAGGTGGTGCGGCTTACAGGCTTGCTGGCGTGCTGATGTGGCCCTTCAGTCAGCGGTTCTACGTTAAAGCAATGTTGCACTCACAGTATCCGAGCTGAACGGGCGAAGTTTTTGGGTGAGTCCTTCACAAAGTGATGTGACTAGAACAGGAGAGAGGAGGAGGCTCACCTTCTGGAGGTACGCGATGGCGTTCAGGGCGGCTTGTTTGTATGCCACCGTTCTGTTCTACCGTGTCAAACAATCTCGTTTGAATGACCAGCGCATCAGGCTTACGCGTCCATGTCGTATTGTTTGCCGTCACCGTCTGCATTCGGATAGTCAAGTCAGATGTGATACTTCGAGCGGCCCTCACAATCAGCGCAAAGTGCTCACGGTAGTCGACGCTGATACCTTCGAAGATCAGCTAAGATTGCAATCAGTTAACAGCCATTGCGAGCCAAACGATCCGTATCCATACCTTGGCGGAGTACATGGGGTCTACTGGAGAAGGCTGCAGGGCAGACGTTGTCAATTTCAGGCAGCGTGCATGATAGCCCTGCGACTCGAGGGCGGACGTACGAGGAATATCGGCTGCTTCATCGCAAACTTCTCGATGCCGTTCTTGATGATGCTGCAGCTGAACGTGATGATCCCTGCCTTCAATCAAGGGTCAGATCGCAGTCATGCCACGGTGGATTTGCTGGTCTCACCATTTCGATAGCTCCACAGAACGAGATCTGCATAGGTACTGCTGAGTGAACTCCAACTCAATCATGGCAGACGACCCACCTCTCCCTGCAAACCGACATTCAGTAATGGCACGGAAGACGAGCATAAAACAAATTGCTTACATCTCCTTGGGAGAAATGCAAGTCTCCAACGGACAAGTTCGCTCCCTTGACGAACACCGGGAAATAGCACCGCGATCCCTTCGACAGGTTCTTGATCTACGCCCACCACGCCGCACGCCACACGCTCAGCCACATTGCCAGAGCCCGAGCCCACGCGCATGCACTCACATCGCAGTTCCCACCATGCTCCCTTCCGGGGATAGTCCGCGCGCCCTCCCTGTACACCTTCGCGCGCACCTCGTCCGGCAGCTCCTGCCCGACGTACGCCCCGACGGGCTCGGGCGGGAACGCGACGGGGGGCACGGCGCCCGCGTGCTGCGCGATGAGCGCGCCCTCGCGCGCGTTCCACGTGTCGAGGAGCGCCTGCGACGGCGCGGTGCCGATGAGGCCCGGGTGCGAGACCCCCGCGAAGCGCACGCCGGGGATGTGCCGCGAGGACGCGTAGACCCCGTGGAAGTCCCAGATCGCCTTCGCCGCGCGCGACTGGAACTCCTTCGCTGCGGGAGCGGGGGCGTTAGTCATCGGCGCGAGCAGGAGATGAGAAGGAGGAAGGGAGGAGGGGAAGACATACCGAAGAGACCGCCGCCGTTCTCGAGCTCGAAGATGCCGGTGTATCCCCAGGGCATCTTCTCGAAGGGCTGGACTGGAAGACGACACAGGAAGATGAACACGTGATGCACGCTGCAACAGAGGGTCGGGCATATGTACCATCGAGGATGTCGACCACGAGACAGTCTCCAGGCTCTGCCCCGTCGACGGCCACAGGCCCAGAGAGGTTGTGGATCTTTGTGAGATCGACGTTCTTGATGTCGTCGCTAAAGTCGTTGTTGCCGATCTGGGCGCCGGTCCAGTCTATCCGAAGAGACGATGACTTCATTTTACCGCGAAACATTGTCAGTGCTCAATGGCGGACATACCGACACATTGAACCTTGAAGACATCGCCGGGCTTGACAGTCGCCACCGGCGGGATGTCCGGACTTCGGAGGAGTAATGATTCAGGTACCTTTCTCGAAACAGATACATGGTCGTACTTACTGCCAACGGTTATGGATACCCTGTGGAGCATGGAAGAGCGGCGTTCAGAATCACGGAGCGCGTGTCGTAGAAAGCCACGGGATACGTACCTTCTGCTGATCTGCAGGGCTGAGTGAGGATCCATCCATAGTCAGTGTTGCCCTTCCATCGCCGCAGCGAGAGACTTACATGAAAGGGTCGACCTCCACCACAGTCGGGATAGGGACCGAGTTCGCTTTGGTTGCCATGATATACCGCTTTAGATCTCCTTGTCTTGAACAAAAGGTCGTCACTTCGTGTGTTTCGAAGTGCTTCGAGTGCGGTGTCGTGTCCAGGAAGACGTTCGACGATGCGGATCCTGTCCAAGCTCGCTCTTCCCGACTTGTATCTCCTCGCCGCCTTATCAAGGACTCCACTTCCACAAAGATAAGCTCTGCAGTGGCTGCGGGTATACAGGCGTGCCGGCGAGAAGGCCGGAAGGTAGCATGGAGATTTTCCCTTGGCCATACCGAAGATACCAGGACGCTTGCCATGAACATCCCGGTCCGAAAGATAAGATAGGGGAAACTCTACCTACAGAGATGTACCCGCCCAAACAGCACGGGAGCTTGCAGATGATCACTCGCGTGAACCTTCTAGTCGTGATAGCGTGGTGGATGCCGGCATCCTAAACAAATGTGGCGGATACACAGGGGATACACCTCCTGGAAACATTCCTGTAATGGCGACATTAGCGATCGAGGTGACGAACGAATACCAAGACTGACCATGATATCATCCGTCTGGACGCAGACTTGCCGCCCTTATCGTTCGGTAAGTCGGCCTGTAACAAACTCATTCATGACATTCGCTATTAGTGGTACATGCAAGGGTGAACGGGAACTCGGACATAGCAGCGGGAAATCGTTAGGAGTCGTGACAGATATGACGATCTGAGGTATCATTGTAGGGACATGAATGGGAAAACAAAATGACAAGGGGCACAGAACCGTGAGCGAATAAGTCAGCGTGTAAGATGAACAACCCTGGATGCGTGATACAATACTGAGCAGAGATGAGATGAGGGGGATCGAAACCGTCAGTGGCGAGCAGACAAGAAGTGTGAGATGGGAGAAGGCGAGGAAAATAGGGATGTATGTATGCAAGAATAGTCCGCAATGGTGATTCATCAGTTGACTTGTCCTTGGTATCTCTTGATCAGCTCTCGCAGTCGAGCCTGCCCGAAAGCGTAATCCGTCTTCGCAGGCGGGGACCCAGGCGAAGTGTCGCAGTGGCCTTGCTCGTGATCTGCGCCTGCGCCTTGGGCGTAGTACTAGTAGACATAGGCTCCGCCTCGGCGATCGTCGGGGGCAGTTTCGCGTTCATCTTCGCGCGCTCCGCACGAGCGGGGGACGGGCGCGCGAGGGACGCGGTCGACGAGAGCATCGGGGTCGCGGTCGACGAGGAGACCACGGCCGGGACCGACGGCGACTTGATCATCTTCGCCCGCCGCGCCGTGAGGTCCGCGACGGAGGTGATCATCGGGTCCGCGGCGGGCGACGTGACCGTCGGGGACGAGTAGCCAGTCTTTGCCAGGGGTCGCAGTGCTTTCGGCCGCCCATTAGCCACCGTCGGAGTGGCTGCACCTGAACCTGAAGTGGGCGACCGCAGACCGTCGCCAACAGCGACCTTGGGCGACCGCAATCCATCCGGCTTCGGCTTCATCGCGGGCGGAGCCTTCGGAGTCGCTGGACCGCTCTGCTCCGCAGTTGCTTTCCACTGCTCCGCGAGTTTCGTTCCGCTTGCCCGCGGCTTCGCAGGAACCGGGACAGGCTTTGACCCCGCCTCCTTGGAAGCAGGCTGGGTGGCAGAGGCCCAGATCGCCGCGACAGATGTCACGATGCCACCCTTGCCCCCGCGCGCAGAGCGGATGTCGTACTTGACCTCCGGATCGAGCGGGCGTGGCGGGTAGACTCCGAGCCGGGGCGCCGCCTTGGGCAGGAGGAACGCATCCGTGGGCAACGCTCCCTTCCCAGCCTTCGCGTTGATAGTAGCTACTTGAGGATGGGCACGCACCGTGCCGATAGGGAGGAATCCTGACGAGCGGGGATTCGGGGCGGCCTGAGTGTCCTGCTCTGCTTGCGGTGCCGCCTTCGGAGACGGGGGCGCAGGTGCGACATTAGCGAGGCCTTCAGCACCGTCCTTCTTCGGCAACGACGTGGAGGGTTCCGTGAGCCTCCTCGCGCTGCGCGCTGGACTAGGCCCAGGACTGTGCGCAGGGGATCCCGCAGAGCTCACGGCAAGGCTGCGCGCCGGACTGACCCCCAAGCTCTTCCCCGACACGCGACCCGGCGACCGCCCCCTCCTCGGGCTCGGGCTCACAGGAGGAGGCGGGGTGCGGCTCTCCGGGGGTTCAGGCTCGGCGTCGGCGTCGATCCCGCCTAGCCACGCGGTGATGCGGCCCTGCGCGGCCCTGCGCAGCTTCTGGAGCTCCTTGTCCTTGTCCTTGCCCTTGTTCGCGCCGTCCGAGCCCGCGGTGTGCTTACTGCTGTGCTTGCTCTTCTTCGCGCCGCCCGACCCGCCCGTCCTCTCCCTCCCTCTCACCCTCTCCCGCTCCTTCCTCGCGCCCTCCGTCTGCTGGCTATCCCGTCCGCGCGTCGCCTGTGTCGACTCACGCGCGCGGCCAGGCGCAGCCGTGGCATCCTCTCCCTGTTCCTGCTCCTGGTCCATCTCCAAATCGAACCCACGATCGCTCCCCCCGCCCCGGCTGAACTTCCCGCGCCTGAGCGTCTTCTCGTCCAAATCGACCCCGAAGCCGCCCAGCGTCAAACTCGAGATCGCCGAGTCCACAGGCGGCTCGACGTCCTGCGCGCGCGGGATCGCGATCGGCTCCGGCAAGGGCAAGGGCAGCACAGAGCGCACGTCAGGGGCGCGCGCGCGCTCGGGCTTGCGCGTGCCCACCTCCGCGAGGAGGCGCGCCTCCAGCGCGTCCAGCCCCGAGCCCTCCGCACCCCCGCTGGCACCGCGCAGGCGCGGCACCTTCAGTACAGAAGTCGAGGCGACAGCGGCGAGCGTGGGCGTGGGCGGTGTCTCGTCAGCACCCACGCCCACAGCAGCGAGGAGGACGTGGTGGTCTGGCGGGAAGAGAGCATCCGCGCGCCCGCGCGGGGTCGCCGCGCTCTCCTTGCCCGACGGCACGGGCGGCTTCGGGAGGGTCTTGTCCCGATCTTCCCTGTCCTCCTCCTCGCCCGAGCCCGAGGCGGCGATGCGCTCGAGGCACTGCACCTGCGACACCTGCTCGAGGGGTCCTTTGAGAACGAGAGCTTGGGCGAGAGCATCGGGCGCGGGGACACGACGGACCCGCCCGTGTGCAGCGGGGAGAGCGCGAGGCCCCTGCGCGTGTGCGCGTGCAGCTCTGGCGAGGAGGGGGGGCTGATCGTGTTGGCGTGCCCGAGGTCGGCGAGGACGCGCGGAGATGTGGACGTGGCGGGCGCGAGCGCGATGGTCGCGTACCCGACGATCGTGTTGACGCGTTCGCGCTCGCGCTGGTAGCGGTGCGCGGGCGGGGAGGCGGAGCGGTGGCGCGTGGAGAGGCGGAGGTGGTGCGAGATGCGCGAGGCGCGCTCGCCCTTGCCTTCTTCGCGGTGGCCGTCGTTCGTCCCGCCCGTGGGGAATGGGATGAGTGGAGCCGGCGGAGCTGCTGGGCCGTCCGGCAGATCGTGCAAGGGCTGCGAGTGGGTGGGCTCCGCGCTGGAGGGCCGCGGCGGGGGAGCGAGGGGCGGAACCATAGAGCCTGGTTGCTGGTAGTACGACGACTGCCCGTAGATGTTGGGGAAGGGCATGTTGGGAGCGGGTAGCCATACCTGCCCGTGTTCGATGTATGGTGCCAAGCCGGGTGACATGGCCGGAATAGGCGGGGACATGGCCGGGATTGGATATGCATATGGACTTGTGGGCCTGTCGAGATATGGTACGGGAGATGTGGGAGGCTGGTAGATCATTCCAGAGGCAGGATCGTACAATGGTGCGCCTATATGTGGCGCTGGAGGTACGGCGGCATACAAGTCTGGAGGAGGATAGTCTGGGACAACAGAAGGGTCGACGATCTTGACGGGTAGATCAAGCCTGATGTCCTTGCTGCTCAACGATACATCAGTTGTTGACGGCGGGAAACGTAAAGTAGGATTTACCTTCCAAAGCCCATGGAAAGTTTGATGCCAATCGTGCAACGAACCTCAAACAGACACTCCGAGACCTTGTCCCCACCTCCGATTCGGCGGCCACCTCGCACACCTCTAGCGTGCTTCGGTACGTCGATCACCAAGTTTGCAACGCCCTCGACGCCGGGCCCGATGATGTATTCTGGACCACGAAAGTTTACAGATGTCACAGTGTCGTTGATCTGAAGCGGCTGCTTTTGGGCCGGCTGGTTGGGCAATACAGGTCTCGGCTCAAGGTAACGGCAAGGCCAGCATTCTGCATGCGATTCAGTAATACTGGCAGCGCGACGGACGCGAAACACAGGTACTTTACCTTCTTGTTAGAGTGGTTCTTGACTTGCAGCTCGATGCACGCAGGCTGCCCAGCGACCATGAATCCGCCCAGGACCTTCCCCTGCATCCAGATCTTGCCGTTCTCCCCGACGATGATGCCCTCGGCCTCTCCCCGTGCCGGATCACCTTCGTACTGCTCCACGACGTCGACCGGCTTCTTATCGGTCACGAGCTTCTTCTCGCCCTTCCATGCCACGCCGACGCTCGCTCTGACCTCATAGCGTAAACGCGCGAGTCCGGCCCCGAACTCGATAGACGATGGCGAAGACTCGGGGAGCGGGAACTGGAAGAAGAATGTCGTAATTCCTCTGCGGGCGTGATAATAGTTTGAAGGTAGTGGCGGATCTCCAGGGGCAGGATAGGGATGCACGGAGTTTGAGGGGGGAAGCCCGGGCCCTTGGAAAAGTCGCCTTGCGTGCAGAAAGGTCGAAGTCGCAGATGATCTCTAGACGTCAGCTCTGCGGAAGGATGATGAGTATAATGGCCATAGAGTGGAATGCAAAGTTCTGTGATGTCTTTGGTGGCTATATGCGACGCATACATCCAGCCCCCGATCCGACACAGTGCCTACGATGGTCGACCCTGAGGTGCCCAATAGATGCTCATCGCACTGCACAACACCCTCTAAACCCGCACAATGCACGCCTGGAATCATTCTGTGTGGTCTGACCATCACACGATCGACGCCGACAAGCTCCAAGGTATATTTTACCTTGTCTCGGTCAGCGAGGCTTCTCATGGGAACAGTTCTCACAACCACTTCAGCAGCTCGACGGACGTACGCAATGTAGATATGAATGACAAGAGAACATGGAGAAATTGCAGCATAATAGACCGTAGAAGCTCACCTTCGATAGCGTATAATTCGACTAAGATGACCCCGATGCCGAGGCCCTTCTCCGCCTTGCACTCCAGTTCCATCTTGCCAGTGACCATCCCGCCGGCGGCGAACTGTTGGTCGGCGAACCTGAGCGTGACCTTCACCTTCGAGTGATAAGGGGAGGCATTCATGGGCTCCGGCCGCGTCTGTGACGGCTTTCCTGCCATAGCGGGCTCGATGGAGTCGAGGTCGATTATTCACAAGTTATTAGGGCTCCGGCATCAGCAGGGAAACAGTAGGCAGCACAAACAGAACAGTGAGAAGAGCAAAACACAGAGCGCAGAATAAGGATAGAAGCAGAGACAGCAGTGTGCACCGTCGAGGACGGCGGCGACGTTAGCGGCGACTCGGACGTTGTCGCCCTGCCTTGAGCCCAGAAGCGTGACAGGGGGTTACGTGACGTCGCAACTCCGTGATCGTGTGATGGACGTGACAAGATCGCGTCGCGCGCTCAGGCTCGCGTCGAAGGCTTGGGTCTTGTCAGGTCTTGTCTCGCCGTCGTACTCCTCCTCAAGCTTGCTCCGTCTCGCACACGAACAAGTACCGCAGTATCTACCTCCTTGGTTAACCACCAACTTTATACCCCAGAAACATACAGCTCAGGTTAGTTTGTCCCATTCAGAGCTAGATGCTGGGTGTCTCGAAGAAATCATTGGTTAAACAGACGATACTGTCATGCCTCCGAAACCCGCTCGCGCAACGAAACGGCTACCTAAGAGGAAGGCTGCATCTAGGAATCAAACTCCTGCCTCACATGCTGATCACGGAAGCCCGAGTCCTCATGCGGACCAGAGCCTCTCCCAACCGTCTGTCGCCCACCTCGAGCGCGTCATTTCGCGCATCCTCCTCCTCCGCTACGAAGAAGACATCGCACGCCTTTTCTCCACCCACCTCTACTACCTCTCCGTTACCCGCGTCCCCACACTAGTCCTCCAGTGCGTGACTGTAGGTGGTCCCAGCTGGGTCGCCGCCAACCCCGACTGCGACGACATCAAGGACTTCTTCCGCGGAGTCATCGCCATGGATTTCCGGGAGGCTGGCGATCGCGTCGCTACCAAGAGCGTGCTCTGGACATATACCGCGCTTAGGCATTTTGTGAGTACCCACCTTGCCAAAATATCGTATTCCCCGCCAATTCCCCGCCTGGCCCACTGCGGCTGCGGTTATGGCTGCGGAAAGGAAATCTCGCTATCTTCCCGAAAAATTTTTTTCGGCAGCCGAGTCCAATGCCTTCAGGTAGTGCAAGAGAGGGCAATTTTGCACTTCCAGCTGCCCTTCGTGCAGTATTCTCGCTGCTCTCGATAGGCCAGTTAGCGGACTTCAAGCGGGGCCCAGGTGATCATAGTCGGCTTTGTCTATGACTATAGCAGCTATCTAGACACAGAACTCGTTGCGCGTGTTTCGTGTCTGCATGTTCATGTTTCCACTACCCTCATTCAAGCCTCCTTGATCCTCTATCGGAATGGCTCTAGTCGACCTTGCAAGTTGTTCTAAGTGAACGGTTTTACCTCGCATATATGCATGGTTATTGGCCTGGTAACATATGGGCCGAGTATTATGCTGCATCCTGATGCTATCCGAGCTGGCCCGAAGCAGGGTACCAGTGGTGCAGTATCAGCGTCCATCAATTTCGCACATGCCTGCTGCTGTCTGCAATGGCGAAGGTTGGAGCGTGCTTGTACGCAGCGCGGGCGCGCGGGGTCTGGAAGCATACCCTCTTTTACCAGACACCGCTGGCACTAACTGAGTGTCAAAGCGCCTACGTCGAGGGTCGTAGGCGATCCGTCGTATCGCGTGGCAGACCTAGCCGTGTCCGCAGAATTCCCATAGACGAAGGAGTAGTTCACGTTTGGTCGTGTTGCGTCCCCCCTGAAGACCGAAATCAAACTCCATCCATACACCAACTCTCCTGAACCGCACTGTGATTCAAGGGATTGAAAGGAAGCCGCAGTAGTCTATAACATACCTAACCCAGCCGACAAGTTGAACTCGACTCTACCTTCCCGTTTCCAATTCTTCTATCCCAGTCCATATGTGTTCCGGATCATTACCACAGTGGCATTCAATCGACTCCCAGACGGTCTCGCGCATTGCGTGAGGAACTAGCCCTCCCTTAGTCTTTTCTACGCGCGCACCGTCTTGGGTCGGGCATGAGATACACAATAATAGCCTTCTTGTTTTTGTATGATCTGCTCTTCATCAGCTGACACCCACCTCTCCGTCCAGGCCAAATCGAACGGCATCCCGATCTGCGAGCGGCGCGGCCTTCACTCCTGGCAGCTCCTCCCATACTACGACGCGCTCCAGGAGCACCTCGGGTCGCTCGAGGCACAGCACTCGCCCCGCTTCGCAAAACCGCCTTCCCTCGGCCCGCCGACGGAGGCGTTGAAGACCCTCGCAAAGGCCGCGCGTGCGAGCAACAAGGCGAACGACAGGGAGTGGAAGGCACGCGTGCGCGAGAGCTACGACCGCGCGTGCAACACGATGTGGCGTGTCGCGCAGGAGTTCAATGTGGGCGGCTACGGGCTCGTGCTCCGGCAGAAGCTGGTGGGGAAGTGGTGCGAGTGCGGGTGCTCGATGGATCACCTCGGCGAGGTCTGCGAGCCCACAGTGCGTGCTGACGAGGAGGAGGGCGGGGTGCGTGCGGGCAAGGAACGGGAGTGGGATGGACGAGGTGCGTGTCTTCATTTCTCTCACGTTATTGTTATTTTTTGCGATTGGATGCATAGTGTTGGATGCTAAATGATGGGCGCGACAGGTGCTGGTGTGGGTGGGTGGGCCACGGAGGAGGAGGAAGATCTGTGGACCGTAGACGTCAATGTTAATCTACATGACGCGCAAAGAGACCCGGAGTCAGCGGACGATAACGACATGACTGCCGGGGAACTCACGCAGTGGAGGTACATGTGTTCCGAGCGAGAGAAAGAAAAGGTGCCGTGCACGCAATTCCCCGAACTGAGTTCGGATGCTGAAAGAAGGAAAAGGGAAACCTCGCTTTCAAGAAAGGAGATTATGCGCACGCGATCAGACACTACAACGATGCGTATCGGATCGAGCCGGAGTTGCCGCACTATCAGCTCAACCTCGCGGCGGCGTATCTGAAGGCCAACAAGTACGTAACACGCTGCTCTCTGGACCCTTTGCTGACGTGGTTGATCTAGCTTCGTGGAAGCCGAACACGCGTGCGATGTCGCGCTCGGTCAACACAGCAGTGTCAAAGGGCACTGGCGAAGGGCCCAGTCGCGAAAAGCTCAAGGTCGAGTAGAAGACGCCCTGAAAGGTAGGCCTGCTCTCACCTCCGGTCTGGCACAGAGCTTACAAAACCACAGATCTGAGGGAGGTGCTTCGTCTGCAGCCCTCAAACGCGGAAGCCGTCGCGGAGATCCGGGCTCTCTGCCCCACCGATTCTCTCGCGGCAGACGAATCCGCCGCATCGTGCTCCTCGTCTGTCGCCGCTTCTTCTCCGTCCGGTACCGCGACTTCCTCGTATTCCTGCTGGATTCCCACACTCGATCCTCCGCTCCCTCTGCCGTTCGCGCCCATCCAGACGGACAGCCGCAAGCTGAAGATCTCCTTCCTTCCCGTCACTCTCGACATCCCCGCCCACTTCCCGGAGGAGGCCGCGTCCGCCGGCATGCGGATGAGCAAGCTGCCCGGCTCTTGCAGTGCCGGTATCGCGCGGGGGCCCACGGGGCAGAACACGTTCCAATACCCGTCATGGGAGCGGTACATGGTGCAGAGGATGTCGGATTGAGGCCACCAGAGTTCCGCATACGGCTCGACTATCACGGCTTCTCACAGGGTTCCCCGCCGCTTCGCTCTTCATAATGAGCCGCGAAGGTTGGGATCTGAGGCCGTGTGGGCGTGCGTGTCCAGCGCGAGCGGTCATACCTGCCCTTTCTGGTTCCTGGCCACAGCGATCCTCCGCCGTCCGTTATGCTTCTTCCCTTCTCCTACTTCTTGTCCCGACTGTCAACGATATCTCTCCCGGGGCTTGAGCGTCGCGTCTTTTGATACAATCCGCTTGCTCCGCGAAGTAAATACTGCTGGCCTATCATCATTCCCTTTGCTTCTATACGTCTGCTTTCCTTAATACCTCCCGAACTCATCCATCCGACGCCACGCGTCTTCTCGATTCTGTTGCTGATGCTTTTCCAATATGTCTGATCCCCATAAGTGGTAGCTGCGAACGGTGTTGTGTGCTTCCTTGTCCTGCTGACCTACACAATCATAGCCTTCACCTTGTTGTAATTCAAGCTTCAAGATTCGCATCCAATTCGCACCTACTAGTCAGCGCACTCCCATGCTAAACACTGACATACCGCTCCCATGTCATGTCTGTGGGAATGTCTTGCTAGTGCGCCGCACATGGTAAGCACATAGACATTCGGTTTTTTGCGCTATTGGTAATCGCTTCATTGAATCTTCTGCAGGCTCGTGGCATCCCGGTGACATACGTCAAACCGTTCAGACGCCGCTATTCCGAGAACCCACAACATAATGCGCAATAGTCCATCCACCTGCGTTTTGCGCAGCCCGAGAGCCCGATGCGAAAGGAGCACTTTTCGCTGCGCGCGACACGAGGACCTCTCAGTATTATCGTCTCAGATGACATCGCTAGATTCTGCTACTCTAGTGGACGCGCGACGAGACGAGTCTCCGTCGTTCAACGAACGGTCAGTGATGCCGTTCGTCTTTGGGTTCACTGTTTGCCCACCAAGTGTCTGAAATTTTGCCTTGACCTCGCTACGTGTTTTTAAACACCCCATAGATGTTCCAGCCTGACGACGCTGTCCATTGCTGTCACAACAATCCCGACCTTCCACGAGTCGCCGATGACCTTGGGCATGGAGTTCTGCCCTGTCCAGTCTGGGCCACTTGGTCCCGACGTCAGGCCCAGGTCTCGACAGCTCGGCTGCGGCTGCGCACCTTCTCACGGCCACCCGCAAACCCTGTCAAACCGTCAATTTGGGCGCGAGAGCTTCTCTCCGGGGATCAGCAGAAGTAGAAGCAGAAGCTCGTCGCTGTGGTCCAACAACTTGGGCTCTGGGCCACAACTCGGACTTCGCGACGCCTACAGACCCCAACAGTGCATCTCCCTCCCTCCGTGAACGCAAACCGCGGGGGAAGGTGGACGTCCGCGTTTCGGGCTCGGGAGCACTTTCTGCGTCGCGGGATCAACCCGAATATTTCATTAAGCGCTGTCGCTACGGATCAGAGGGCTCGCGGTCACTTCCGCAATTTCGTGCCCCGATTTTAGTGCCCCGTGGCCCAATTTGGATGACTGAAAGCCTCCCCGGCGGGTTGTCCTGTCGGGACCCAGCTGCCCTCTAAATCCAAGTGCTGCCTGAACTTTCGACAGCCGTAAGTACTCAAGCCGTACTAGTCGCGCCGCGCGCAAAGGCCCACGCGAAGGGAAGGACACACACCCAGGCCATTTCGGATGCCTCACGCCTTCTGGCCACGACCCCACTGGCCAGGTGACGGGTGCGTGAACGGCCCTGACTCTGAAACCCTACCACCCAAGCGAAGCCTCCGTCATGACTACAGATCTGTTTTGGCCCGCCGCATCTCCGTTTCCGTTTAGGCGGGTGCAACGTGCAACATGATATATCTTCCCCTCACCGCGCTCCTGCTACCCACTTTACCTCGCCTTGCTCCCCCTCTTGCTCAACATCATGGCTTCCGACCGCGCCGAGGTACGTCATGTGCGCCCTCCCTTGCGGATCCCGTGCGCCAACACGCCGTCTTCACTAGTCCTCAACACGTCCAACACAAGCCCGCCTCCCGATCAGTTTTTTGATAATCGGAGGAGGTACGTTGTACCTTTCGTCACCCTATTCCAGCTCCATTTGATCGTATATCTTGACACCTTGCGGCGACTTACTTAGGAATCGCCGGACTCTCTTGCGCCCTCGCGCTGAGGAGGGTTGGCCATCGTGTGAAAGTATTAGAGAGGACGAGCAGACAGGCTGCGGTACGTGGTTCTTCTCGTATGCCCACAATGCACATCCTCAACATCTTGGTCACCGGCGTCTGACTGCCTTTCCCGTCAACAGCGCGGGGAAAGCGGCATTCGACTACCACCAAACCTCACCAAGATTTTCTTCCACTGGGACCTCTACGAGCCACTGAAACAGAAGGCACTAATATCACACTGTATCGAATTCGCGAAATGTGAGCGTTCATTGGTCTCGTGCCGACGACCTCATTCCTCACACTTGCGCGTCATTGCGAGTTAGACGAGGACGGCGACTACCTCGGTCGACAAGTATGGGCACAGGACTTGCTGCGAGAGACAAGAGGTGTCTTCATGTTGCTCACGGTGCGTTCTCGCCTCCTCCAGCTACCCGTGGCTTCCCCTGCGCCCTACTATCCGAGCTCATATCGGATCACAGCACGCGGAGCTTTACGACATCTTGTACGACGCAGCAACACGCGCAGGCGCCGAAGTAGAATTCAATGCGGAGGTGGTAGACCTGGACACAGAGGAGCGCGAGGTGACATTGTCGTCAGGGACAACGTTATCGGCCGATGTCCTCGTTGGTGCCGACGGCGAGTACGGACCCTGTCGTGCCGCAGTCACCGGCCAGAAAGCCGGGGGCACACCGACGGGCTTGGCTCTCTACGAGTGCGTCAACTCTCATCCCCGCTCTGGGCCCTACACGTTTGCAACCGCTGATGCTTGATATACGATGTGCCGACAGCACCATCGTCTCCAGTGACTATTTGCCGAAGCACCTTGTAGGGGTGACGGAGAAGGTGAGTGCCCTGTTTCTTACAGGAACGTGGCGGACGGGCTGTTGACGTGCGCCGTCCCCAGAACGGCGTGCTTGTAGCGTTTGGCGACAACCGTGCAGTCCTCGGATTCCCTGTGGTGCGTGTGGCATATTCAGGTCGCCATCGCCCTCTGACCTCTAATCTTGGCACAGCATGGAGGAAAGGATCTCGCGTGTCAATTCTATGGTCCGGATGAGGCAGCGGAGGGCAAGTTCGGGGACGCACCGTCAGTTTCAGTCGCATCAGTATCGGAAACATTGGATTATCGGTCAGTACACTCACTTCACTTCACTTCACTGTAATCCGGCCCTCAAACTAAGTGCCTCCGTGTTCCATGACTCTCCGCAGACTACGCGAACTCACCAAGCACGCATCGAAAGCCACCCGAATAACGATCCGCGAGAACACCGACCTCGAAGACTGGGTAGAGGACGAGGGACGCTTAGTGCTTATCGGCGAGGCGGCGCACCCCTTCCCCGTAAGTGTCGCCACCCGGCACCGTTCCTGGCATTCACCGCTGACATCATGCGTCCCGTCCTCAGCCCGGAACGATCCAAGCGACTGCGATGGCCGTCGAGGACGGCGCCGTGCTCGCGAAGCTCTTTTCGCACCTGACCGAGGAGCGCCAGATCGAGTCGTTCCTGTACGCGTTTCAGGAGCTGCGACAGGGGCGCACACGCAGCGTGCGCGCGTCCGAGTTCGGGAACGCGTTCTTCATGGCGATGGCGGACTGCGACGCCTCGCGCCAGCGCGACGCAGGCATGCGCATGCTCGGGCAGCAGGGTGTCAACGTGCTTGAGGCCGGCGGCGAGGCGAGCGGGCTCTGGGCCGAGATCCGCGAGATCTTCGGGTACGACTGCGAGGACGAGGCGGACGACTGGTGGGTCCAGTGGGGGCTCCTCCGCGAGCGCGCCATCGGCCAGAAGGACGGCGAGGGCGAAGAAGGGGAGGATGCGGCCCACAACCCTGCGCCGTTTCTGAACTTCGGGGCGATGAGCGTGCAGGTTAGTTCGACTGAGGACGAGGAAGCGTAGTGTGGCTTGGCTGCCGGACGTCTGGGCGCGGGTTCGTGATCCGGGGTCCGCTTGCGTTGTATGAGATGCCTCTTAGATTGGGACGGGGTTCATCCCGCGGTGAGCAGGCAGTTGAGCTGCCCGCACATGCCGACGGAACGCCCTCGTCCTCGTGTTTCCCTTCACACCGGATGGACTGGACAGCAACATTACATACTCATTGCGTACTGCCTTGCATTAAGTACAATCGTCTTCGCTATGCTTTCCGCTGCTTTCAGTTTTGCCATGCATTTCGCTAATATGTCTTCGCTGATGAATAGAAACCAATCGATGGCCACGCCGCAACATCTCGCGGCACGACTCAAGTGCACTGACGCGCTCGCACATCCACACCATTGTCCCACGCGTCGCACGGAGTTGTAGCGGATAGACCAGACATGGCATGTGGGCATCGAGGTGGATTGACGGTGACCCTGGCAAGGACTTACTGCGATGTGACATTACGTATGGGCCCGGATGTGTTGACGTCGACAGAATCCTTCTAGCCTTAGTATACCATTTTTAATAACGACACTAATCAGGGGAGCTCCCCTCGCCAACTAATATTCAAGGACTTTGAACATGGGGTCAAATGAGCTCGAATTGCCATTTCATTGAACCCCGCCATCTTCCCATACTAGTGCCGTTCTCACCGGCCTGGGCATTTGACGATGTGGCAACAAGCGTCGAGACTTCACAAGTAAGGAATAGCCAATGTTCCTGGCTGTACAAGCCCTCGCATAAGCTTAAGATGCATCGGTCACTTTGGTCCAATCATTGGCGAGGTTTAATATTTGACGGGGATCCGAGGGACGGACACCCTGTTTTCCATTCCACTGACATGAACACGAACGCTCGAAACTAAGGACGTCCATATATCATATGTTCGGCGTATGCTGGTGGACGAACGGCGTCGTGGCATCTGATAACATTGGCCGAACACCGGCCTCAAGGTGGGCTGTGACCTTGGCACGACAATCTAGTGTCAAACATTTCTACTGCATTGCGATCCTTAGTCATGCTCGATACAGAGGGATAAGGATTTGCATCCGACCGTTCCATCCGACTTCTGTTCCGTCCCCACAGCAAACCTTGCGGGGCAGCTGTCGCTACCCCTTACAGCTCGCCGACCTTCTTGACCCCGACGACCACCCGCTCGTTCCGTCGCCAAAACTCGACCAGCACGTCCGCCATCCGCGTAGGGTCATCCTGTGCCGACAATGAAACTGTCAACGCTTCCGCTCGAGGTTCCCCGCTTCGCGGGACGCGCTCCGTCCGCCCGCCACGCACCTCGTGCACCATGTGCCCCACGTTGGGAATCACCACGAGCTGGAACTTCCCTTGCATCTGTCCGATCATGAGCTCCTTGTCGAGGCGCTCCGTGCCCGCCAGGACGAGCATGCGCGCTGTGCGCGCGGCCAGAAATTTGCCAGACAAGCCTGTGAACCAGCCTGCGACGATCCATGCGCCGAACACACCCATCGTTTAGCACTCATCAAGCGCGGCGGAGGTATAGCGGCGCTCGACCTACTGTTCCAGTACGGGGCTGTCGAGCGGAGCGGCGTTCGCCAGAGGTACGCAGGCACGCTCGGGGGCGCGCCTTCGGGGGCCGGCACGAGGATGGCGGGGACAGACACTCTCGCGGAAGTCGGGTTGCGAATCGTGTGCGTGCGCACGCTAGGGGAGATGCCGCGACGATGAGCCGCTAGAACGCCGTAAATTAAGTGATGCGGCCCCACTCACTGCCACTCGATCGCTTCTTCGGGGCTGTCAAACCCTTCTGGTCGTGCATTGAGGAGACTGTGCATGAGCGGGAGGGCATCGAGTGTGAACTCTGAGTGCGGGAACACGTAATTAGCGAGACATCCCGCGATCGCAGAGACGGACTGTAAACCTTCTACGACGTCGATTACGCACACGCCTGAAATTCGATACTGGTGCTGCTGGAGGAGCGGGCATGCACGGACACACACGGAGCCCCCTAAACTGTGGCCGACCAGCTAACAGGGCGTGAGCGGCCGCGCCCCTCAAAGTGGCATTTGCTCACCAGAAGGGAAGGCGCGGTTTCGACGTCCGGGAAGACGGTGCGAACGAGATTAACGAGGTCCGCAGTGAGGACGTCCACACCCAGGTTTTCTTCCTCCGGGTTGGCGAGGGTCTTCGTTCTCCCTGGGACGAATGAGGACTGCTCCATGCATGTGAGTGTGCTCCCGCTGACGTCGACGTACCGTGCCCACGGCAATCATACGACAGCACCCCGCACTCGCCCCGGCTCATGTCTGTCACCTCCTTCGCCACGCACGCGAATGAAAGGCCGGAGTAGCCGGCGCCGTGGTGGCAGATCATGACCGTTCCATCCTCGAACTTCGGTGGCGTGTAATACGCCCTGATGTCGAGCTCCAGATGTGGCCCTGTAACCTGCATTGCCTGATCGAAGAATCCAGAGGCAGATATAGGAGCTAAAGAAGGATTCGGGACATGTTTTTGGGTAGGTCGTGGTGTCCGAGAGGGGCTACACGACTCACGAGCCTCCATGAGCAGCGGGGACCGGTGGAGTGGGGGCAGAAGTACTCACGCTGCTGGAGGCCCCATACCAGTTGGAAGTGAACCTACGGAGTCTGCCCCTTCATCCTCTTCATCCTCTTCTCCTGGCAATGGAGGAAGCTGGGGCGCTTTCGCAAACCGGGCTTGGAGGGCGGAGCGATACAGATCGGACATTCAGCGGATATCGCTAGTGTTCGGGTATTATTGTAGAGGGGTTGTAAGGATTGCCAGATGGATGATGGGTGTATATGTCGTTGCACAGACTCTCTAGAGACCTCTTCAGAGCAGGAAGATGAGAGATTCTAACAGGTCCTCGTGGTGGCTGAACAGGTTGGCCTGGACGGTGAGGGGTCTCGCATCCGCATCTTATCTAATCTCCATCCTTAGCTGCGCTTAATCTCTGCGAGTACTTGAGTTATGTGCTCTGTACGTTGTCTGCTCGTCCTTGGGAGGGGAGAAGGTAGGATAGATCGTATGCCCTGAGGAGGACGGTACTTATACGACGCACTATAGAATTATAGCATATGTAAGTTAGCCCGGCCGTGTATGGAGGCGGCCATAATAATCGTATAGACTGACTCCTCGTAGACCTTTGGATTAGGGTTGCACTGCTCGGAAACACCGACTCGAGAGAGACCGCGAGAACTGGAGCACATGGCCAGATGGATATGGATCGTGCTTGCCCACATATAATAAGTATGCGTGGACCCTTTCTCAGTCAGAGTTGCGCCTTAGTCCCAGTCTTTGTAGTCCTTTTTCGCAACGGGTTTCAAAGGTACGTCGAAGTCAGCCAAGGTTTGATTCGGTGCCTTGAAGGTGCGTCTTCCAGCTCAACCACACGATCTACCATCCTTATTCCCTCCAGCCTGTCCTCTTTCGGTTTCCAGGGAAACAACAAGCCGGAATCTGGCGGACGGTGCACCGTAGTTCGGATTATCAGAGACCATGACCGCTCTCCGATTTGGCATCCTTGGAGCTGCCCGCATCGCCCTCCTCAAACCGGCGGGCACTCATCCTGACGTCGTCGGCACGGCCGTCGCTTGCAGGAAAAAGCAACGGGGTGACCGGTATGCACAAAAGCACAAGATACCAAGGTCATTTTCTGGCTCGAATGCGTACCATGGTGCGTGGTTCTAATACGTTCAACGAGGACCGGCGGTGCGTTCCCCCAGGCTCTTTCGCGGTCCACTGCGCTGTCTGGGCTGGAGACCTCGCTAGATCATTATCTCTCGTCGGTCTCTTTACTCCCGCAAGCTCTGCAAAAGACCGGGAAGCCTGGTCTGGGAAGGAGGGCTATTGTCGTGAAGCTGGAGAAGCTCTTGCGGTTCCGACACAGATACGCCCGGCTTTTATTGGTCGGAACTCGGGCTTGAAGGTACTTGAAACACATGGATCTAGCACACCACGTCGCTCAACGATAACCAGGTTACTTTAACTCTCTCAGCAATGCACTCGACATGAGGGCTCGTATTCGGTCTGTCAACGACAAGATCACTTATGCTGCAGAGGTGAGCGCGCACAACTTCAAGATATGTTCGAATTGACCAATGTACCATGGTCAGATGGTATCTGTCTTGAGAGAGCTCTTAACAGAGGTGCGTCCATAAAGCCACCCTACAATTTTCTTGCATTTACGTTTCTTCTATGCTCCATAGACGACTGCACACAGCATGGAACTCATCATTATTGCACTCATCGCGGTTGAGGTCGTCATCGTACGTGACATGGATTCCCTTGTTCATTGTCGCTCTGGTTGACCCTCCAGCAGTGTCTCATTCGTGATGGCCCTGAGCTCTGGCATAAAATCCGCGCAGCAGCGAGGAGAAGAGCGTTTCCAATCAACCTTCATTATTTGGAACATAGAAGGAGGCATCGACGTCTACACCTTGTCCTCGATACGCCTCCCATCCTCGTCCTTCCCGCCTCTTACAGGCAACCCCGCAAACTTCGACCGCAACGCCTCGTACTTGCGCCTCTGCGCCGCCGACACGCTCGGCTGCACCTTCTCCAGCGCCCGCGCAAAGTCCTCTGCCGACACCAGCACCCTCTCCTCCGCCGGCTGCTCCTCGCCGCCCCCGGCCTCCATCGCATCCAGCGCCCCCAACGTCCTCTTCAGCGCAACGACGCCCGCCTCCCTCACCAGCGCCGCCAGGTCCGCCCCGCTGTACCCCTCGCACTGGCGCTCGACCAAGTCCTCGATGAGCAGCTGGATCCTCTTCGGGTCCCCGCCGCCCACCGCCGTCGCGGGCCCGCCCAGCGGGACCTTCCCCACCGTCATCTTGCGCACGATCTCGACGCGCTCCGCGGCCGAGGGCAGGTCGACGTACAGCAGCTTGTCGAGGCGGCCGGGGCGGCACATCGCGGGGTCGATCATGTCTGGGCGGTTCGTCGCCGCGATGACGTAGACCGCTTTGCGGGCGTCGAGGCCGTCGAGCTCGGTCAGGAGCGTGTTCACGACGCGGGCGGAGGACTCGGACTACCAGGGGGGGGAGTTGGATGGCGATGAGTGACATGTCCGGATCGAGACGGAATATGAGAGAGACTCACCATGCTGTCGTCGCGGCGGGGGACGAGCGCATCGAGCTCGTCGAAGAAGACGACACACGGCGACGATGCGCGCGCCCGCGAGAACACTTGCCGAACAGCGCGCTCGCTCTCGCCCACGTACTGCACCGAGAGAGAGATCGACAGATCAATGACTATAACCACTGAGAGGAACAGATCACGAACGCACCTTGTTCAGCAATTCGGGCCCCTTCACACTGATAAAATTCGCCCTTGACTCGTTCGCAACCGCCTTCGCCAGCAGCGTCTTCCCGCACCCGGGCGGGCCCCACAGGAGGACCCCGCATGCTGCGACGATGCCGACCGCGCTGAACAGTTCTGGTCTCTTAATGGGTTGCACGATCGCCATCTGGAGCTCCTCGCGCGTCGCGTGCAGCGCGCCGATGTCCGCCCACACGACGTCCGGCACGGTCGCGAAGCCCTCGCGCTTCGACGACGGCTGCACGTCCTGCAGCGCGAGCGTGAAGTCGCCGTAGGTGATGCACAGCGGCGCGAGCTGCGCCTCGGTGAGCGGGTCCGGGTGCGCGCGGAGGAAGTGTACGATCGAGCTCGCGATAGTGTGTTTCGAGACGTCGAAGCTGGCGAATGGGACGGCTTTGCTGCTGGTGCTTGCTGGCATAGGGGGCGCGGTTTCTGAGGGAGGGTCGACAGCCATGGGCGCGTCGCCGTCTGATTGGGGTATCGTGTTTTCGGGGAGGACGAGCGTGCCCTCTGATATCTGCTTGAATATACGCTTCACTGCGATGATGCCTGCGGCGCCGGTGAGGGCGGCGAGGTCTGCGCCGACGTAGCCCGGTGTCGCTTTCGCCAGCGCGGTGTAGTCGAAGTCGCCTTCTAGCCTGAGTTTCGACGACTGCACACGAAGGATCCTATGGGGAATCAGAATGGTCGCAGTTGATCGTTGGCCGAGTCCACGTACTGGGCGCGTGCCTCCTCGTCTGGTACGCCCATGCTGATTTCATGGTCAAACCGGCCGGCACGACGTAGTGCGGCATCCAGGGAGTCCGGGCGATTCGTTGCACCGATCACGACGACAGGCTTGTTGTCGTTCTTCTCCCATGATATGTCTTGCCCAACGTCAGTGCGTGGGTGTGATTCAGGGAATGAGAGACAGACGCACCATCCATGCATGTCAGGAACTGCGCGACTATTCGTCGTTCCATCTCCCGTTGCGCACTCTCGCGTTTGGGCGTGATGGCGTCAATCTCGTCGATGAAGAGGAGACAGGGCGCGACCCTCTTGGCCTCGTCGAACGTATCCCGGAGCGTCTTCTCGGACTCGCCTGACATGCCTGAGACGACAGACGGGGCAGAGATGTTGATGAACGGCACGCCGAGCTCCTATAGGTTGCGACACAGAGGCCCCGGGTGAGATATGGTCATGGAGGATGAATGCTGAGAAAGAAGAGGCTCGAACGTGGAGGCATTGGCAGAATATCACATTCCCCGCCTGACCGACTATGACTTTGGCCATGGCTGCGAAAAGAGGTTCTCGTACTTTTCCCGAGAATACCGTTTCGGCAGCCGGGTGCCCAGCGAATTCCTGCGCATTGCCTGTGCTTTCTGGGTTCAGCCATAATTCGAGGAAATGTGACATTGGAAACTCCTGGGATTTTGGGTGGAGTAGAGCAGGAGGGAATGACTTTGCGCTCCCTGCCGCACTCCGTGGCGGTGTTCCGCGGACGGGCGTTTCGCCGTTTTCTCAATTCTCTCGGTAGGCGACTTAGCAGACTTCAAGCGGGGTCTAGGCGGCCATCATAGCTGGCTATGACTATGACTATGGCCGTAGCCATAGCCAGCCAGGCGGTGAATTCACCGATCCTGAGGATCCGTTTTCGGTAGCCGAGTCCAGATTAATGGCACTCGGCGTCTCTCGTCTCCCCTTCCCCCAGCAGCTATCTGCCCTCCCCTCGCATCTCTTTCTTAAGATCGAGGTTGATAACAATGAAAGATTCGAGCACGAACTTTCCTGGGATTTCTGGGAACGCCACGTCGAGAGGGAGTAGCTTTGCGTCCTCTGACGTGCCTCGATGGTTCCGTGGCGGTGTCCCGCCAGCGGCCGAGGCCGCTTCGTCGTTTTCTCACTTTTCTCGGTAAGCACCTTCGCGGACAGGAAGCGGGGTCCAAGCGACCATCATAGTCGACTATGGCTATGGCTATGGCCGTAGCCACAGTCGGCCAGGCGGCGAATCTATTGTCCCCGGCATTGATGAGGAAAGGGAGAATATTGTGTTGAAAGGAAATTCAGAAACTGGCTATGGCCATAGCAATAGTCATAGTCGACTGTGGTGGTCCACTTGAGTCCTGCTTGATGTCCGCTAAGCCGCCAACCGAGAAAAATAAGAACTCCGCGACGCAACCTCAGCCTTTCCGCAGCCATGGTGAATGCTGTACTCGGAGATAGCGATGATTTGCCGTAGTCGGCCAGCGGGGGATGTGTTCTGGGGAAATCATACGAGGAACAGACGCAGGAAAAAGGGGAAGGGGTAAAGGCAAAGCGCCAACAAAACCGATCCAGAGTACAACGGTCACTCACCCCAGCAATCGCATGCGCAAGCATCGTCTTTCCACAGCCGGGAGGGCCGTGCAAGAGCACCCCCCGCGGCGGCTGCACACCCGTGTGCAAGTAAATCTCCGGGTGGCACAGCGGCATCGCGACCAGCTCCAGCATCTTCTCTATGCACGCGTCGACCCCTCCAAGGTCCGACAGACGCGTCGGAGGAGGTGTGTGATCCTTCGAGACGCTGCCCCCGGAAAGCTTCGCGCGTTTGCTCCCATCCTCCCGTGTCGAGCGCAGCTTCCGCTTCGTGCTGACAGGTTTTGAATCTGCGGAAGCGGTCGCCGGTTCCGCCTCTGCGGTGGGCGCGTCGAGGGCAGTCTCTGCTGGGGCGGCGTCTGCAGTGGGTTCCTCCGCGGGTGGAGGAGCGCCGGGGGTCGCGGGCGCAGAGGCGGGTGTAGATGTGGAGTTGAGGTTGACCTTGGCGCGTCTATGGGTCGACCAGAGACCTTGCATAGAGCGATTGAGGGCGTTCGAGCTCTGGCTAGACACATGTGAGCAGGGCAAGAGAAAGGGAACAGTTGTTGGACGCACCGAGATCTCCATTGAGCCCTGATATACCCCACAAAAGCGATGAGATGCGTAGGCAGAGGAGGTGTACCAGCAACTAGAACCTGAGAATTAGACGAGGTTCGGGACAAGGAGAATCACCGCCAAGCTTGGCTGAGGATTGCCTGAGCATAACAAAATTCTGGCCCCGATTATTTATCTGATAAGATTCCGAATCCGAATCCTTCCTTCGAGGGGGCTTGTATCTAAGCGCTAGCTCTGGGCTTTGACGCAGCTTAACTTACTTACTTACTTACTTACTTACTTACTTACTTACTTACTCACTCACTTACTTACTTACTTACTTACTTACTTACTCACTCACTTACTTACTTACTTACTTACTCTTACTTACTCACTCACTTACTTACTTAGAATCTCATGTTTGCCGCCTCAGGCCTCCTCAAGATTGGACTGTTAAGTAGCGCGCGATGCCCACATTCCTCTCAGATGATGCTGGCGGCTAGTATCATTGTCTTCGTGGGAAGGGGAGAAGGTTTTATGTATGGAAGCTCAGGTACGTGATCATCTCCATCATGCGAACCTGCTCAGCCTCCGCAGGGCAGTGCACACGCTGTTCGTCCACATCCGCAGGGGGCCCAGATGACCATCCCCCACTTCTCCTAGCCCTCCAGCCATGTCGTCCAACGTTCAACAAGGAGATCCTACTACCAGTATGATTATCCCTTCCCTGGCCGCTGTCGTCTCCGTTTCTCGCACCTTTGGTCCAGTGTTGATCGGTGCTTATGTCTCTCTGTCGTGAGTGCCAATATCCATATGCTCAATGGCAGTTACCCGTGCCGTGACCTGTAGCTGACTCGGACCCAGCTTGTACGGACTACTCCTTCACCAAGCATTCCAATATTATAGCCTGTACTACATTCCGACCGCCGCTGGCTGAGAAGCTTGGTATGATTGTCCTACGCTCGCAGACCTAATGTTGCTTTCGCTTCGTTCCTAACTTGCTCCAGGTCACCATCGCGCTGTACGTACGCGCCAGCTATAGACTGTCTCCGGTCGCAATTACCCACTTTGGCTAGGATATTGGAGACCGCTGTCTCCGTCTTTCACATCCACTTGACGTACGCGTCCTCGTCGCACTACAATCGTTCACATACGCTCTGACAATGCACTGGATCCATCAACAGCTACTTTTATTTCGTCGCAAATTATGAGAACCCACTCGCTTTCTTCCACGAAATATGGTGCGTATCTGGCAGTCTCTTTGCGCAGCTCGCTTAACAACCCGCGCACAATTTCAGGTCCTTGAACGTGGGTGTGCCTTCTTTCAGTCCCAGTTTCACAGGAATCGAGCCGCTGATAACCACTCGCAGATATTTTCTACTATTTCTGTCCGTACCCATTCATATCTAAGACGCGGCTGCCATTGCTGACCATCCCACCTTAGGCATGCATCATGATCACTTGCCAGAGGTATTCGTCTCGTTCAACACCTGCATGGCCGTGCTGAGAGTGTACCTGCACAGTTTCCATGTGACGCGCATCATACTTCGTACGTAGCCCCGACTGTGTCTGTGACGTGCTCTCAAGACCCGCTTACGGAGCATACTAGTCGGACCATCCAAGTACATATACCTGCTCCTGGTAGTCAGCGTAAGTCGGTCTTCCTTCGTTCTCAGTGGAGGGATGCTGGCTGAGTGGGTTACATATAGGGTTTGCTCATGGCTGGAGCGATGAGTGAGTGTTTGTTGGTCCTGTATGTGCATGAGGCCTCGACTAAATCTACGCAGCCATGTCGATCGGTTAGTGGTCCTCCGCCAACCCCACCGTGTTGAAGAGACTGATCGTCTGAGACCATCATGCGACGAAAGCCGTTACTGTTGTCGGGTGAGCCTCTTCCAACGATTGCGATCTTGCTCAAACTGTGGCCCTAATACGAGACCCATGTCCGGCAGGTTCCGTGGCCTCACGATTGACAACTTCCAAACGTTCCTGGTGTGTTTCCCCTCCCCCGCCTGCCCTTCCTTGCCACGCATTGACCCGTCCATACGGCCTAGAACTTAATGCTAGCATACAATGCCGTCGCGTCCGTGGGCGACGTGATTCTCACTGCGTCTGTGATCTACATCCTCCACCACTCTCGTACTGGGCTCAAAAGGTACAGTGGTTGTGGTCCGTGCTGGCTAGAATACGGCTGACAAATGCATGCATGCATTCGCAGGACCGACAGCCTGATAAACCGGCTGATCATGTACACCATCAGCACGGGTGCGTTCCTCGCCCTCAATTCATGATGATGACGCCGGATGGGCTGCATGCTGAGCGGCGTACAGGGCTTTTGACGACGTAGCTATCTCGCCGTCCCGCGGGTCTGTTCGTGTTCCGTTCGTTCGCTGACAGTCTGAACCTCTCACCTCAGAATCTTCAACATCCTGTCAGCCATCCTGGTGCGGGATACCATCAGCCCCATTCTGCTGTGCAAGGAGTCGTCGACTAACCCGTGCTCGTAGATACGCGTTCTTGGCATGAGCAACTGGGCATGGCTCGGGACGATGATGGTTGCCGAACGGCGTACGCAGCCCACCAGCGTGAACATGTTTCTCTCCGAGCTGACATGATGACTATCTCTGTTGCGCTGCAGTGTATTCGAACTCGCTCCTGGCCGCGTGAGTCGCGCAGAGCTGTACCACCGCACCATCCCGTGAGCATACGCTGCACCAGCACGTTCAGGCTCAACTCACGCAAGTTCGCCGCAGGCGACTCGGAGAAGCGTGGAGGACACTGCGTGTCGTCGGCCGCCACGCAGATCCCTTCGGGTCCGCCGTACCGCTCAGCACTGTGCGATTCGACCATGCACCCGACATGGGGTCGTCCGCAACTGTCGAGGAGCTAGAGCTCCGGGTTTCCCAGGTGCGCGTGTCCGGCTCAGGCTGTCGTCGCGATGTCGTCTCCTCCGAGTCCTGACGACGACTGCATGTAATGGAGGCGTGCGTGCAGAAGACAAAGTGTTCTGCGCTCGAAGCTGCGAGCGAGAGCACGTTGGATGTCGGCGAAGGATGACCGGGGGAGGTAGGATGGTCGGAGGGATACGTCGGTCGACGATGACCAGGGGAAGCCGCCGAGATGTCCTGATCGACTTGCAAATGGTGCGTGTGTACGCCCGAAGAATGAAAGCGTCTGATGCACATGCTCCAGCTGCAGACACACCATTGCTCGCCCCTCTAGATTCCTGACATACGATAGTAAGATCCCCATCGTCAATGTCAATGTCAGCACTGGGAAGGCATCAGCCTGAAGGGACCTGGGGAAGCGACCACAGGCGTATCAGAAGCCTCTGGCTCTCAGGAAGGAGCCACTTAAGAGCTTGAGATGGCATGAGGCGCCCTGTGAAGCTTAACCCCAATGTCTACCCGGGAGATCTCAGTTTTGCTGATAGGCTACCTGGAGACATGCTCAGCACAGTCGTGTTCGGCATTTCCACTGGTACATCGGCACCTTTCGGCGTGTGTTTTCGCCGCCGCGAGACCGGTCGAAGCAGAGAAGCCTCAGAAGGTGCAATGGAACAGTCAGGACTGTCAACAGCCGCTAATTAGCCTTAGGACGCCGGGCGTTCCGCACTATGCCAGCTGCCGGCGCGGTGAGTCTCACAGTGTCGAACTCTGCCTCTCAACCCTCTGACCTTTCTCCATCTTTACCTGATGAACTATACCTGATAGATAGATCAAATGAAAATCCTGAAGGACCGGGACCTATCGACTGGAAGAGATCAGTAGGAGGATGCCTAGTCTAAAGCTCGTAAGGCCAAAACCATCGCGCTGTACTAACGATTCGTTACGTTGGTGAGTCCGGAACTTGGTCCTTCTCGCGGCGCTGACTTTGAACAAATGGCTACTTGTTAGGTGACATGCTGATATGCATCTTTCTTCTGCTACAGCTCAACTTACGTCATGCCAACAAGGCCGCCGACGACACTTTGGCCGTAAGTTACGTCGCGTCCACGTTGCGCCGGTACCGTCAGCGCCAGGGAAGGCTTCTCTTTGACTCAGTACTAGGACGCTCGAACGTTGTCCCGACGGTATAGAAGGCGGGCATTCGCACCTCTTTCATCGACCACTATGTCGTCCAAGATCATCTCCCTCCACGCCCGCGACCACCCAATCAAGGCGGTGACGATCTTCCAGTCATCGACCGCCCAGTTGACACGCACCTTCTCAGTTGATCTGAAGGCTAGTTGCGCACTGCGTTTTGTAGGACCCCTGCCACTGACGACGTGTGTCACACCTAGAGCGGCAGCAATGTGCTCGAGATCTCTGGCATCTCCAACTACATCGACAAGGAGTCACCCAGGATTTACGGTCTGGGACCTGACGTCCGCGTCTTCGACGTCTCGTGCAACACCAACCTGGCGCTCGCTCCGCACCAGAGGCACACTAAGCACGCGGCGGTGGTCAAGAGACTGGAGGCGAAGCGTAAACTCCTCAAGGTCGAGCGCGATGTTCGCCAGACTGAGTTCACTCTCCTCGACGACGCGGCACGCTCGTTCGCTAAGGACGGGCCTAACTCGCTCGACTCCCTCATGGATGCGTTCGTCGCGAGGAAGCGGAACGCAATGACGGCTGTAATCGAAACGGACGAGCAGATCGAAGAGCTCGATACGGAGATGTGGCTGCTCAACTCCTCGCACACGGGCAAGACTGCCACTATCGTGACAGCGACCTTTCTTGCGAAGCGCGACTGTAAGGTGGAGTTGCAGCTCACGTATCGTAAGCTCTCCACGCATAGAATAAGCAACACGTGTCGCTCGACGCTAACATCTCTTCTCAGTGGTCACCGGCGTCGCCTGGAAGCCGTACTACGATCTGCATGCGACCACCTCCGACGGGAAGCCTTCGCCGGCCGTCTCCCTCCACTACTGCGCCAACATCACCCAAAACACCGGCGAGGACTGGACCGACGCTGTCCTCACCCTCAGCACCGCGAACTCGCATGCGCTCCACAGCCTCACCGTCCCAAAGGTCGACCCGCTCCGCCTCCTCCCCACTGGCACACCGCCGCCCTCCGCCTTGGGCGAAATGGCCATGCTCGACGTCTCCGAGCAGCAAAGCCGCCAGTTACGGGCTGAACAGATGGCTGAGGTCCGCAAACAACTTGCGCAAGCCGGGGCTCTGCGCGCCTTCGGTTCCAGCGCGGTCGAATCTCAGGCTGCCAGCCAGGTACCCGTGACTGACCGTCGAAGGGCCCCCCGCGTCAAAAGCCACGCTGTTGTCGACCCGGAGGTGTATTTTGACCAACAACCCAGGATGAGGGTGTCTCGTTCGGAACCCCACGATGATAGACTCAGGGTTGGGCTGGAGCGAGGGTCTCTGGATATACCCGACTCGAGACGCGACTCAGAGCGGGACGACGGGGCTGTGCTCGGCTCGGACGATCTCCCAGGAGGCTCGGTGCTCGACAAGAACCCGCTGTCGCTCGCGTACCGCGTCGAGGGCAGGGTGTCGATCCCGAGCGACGGCCTCGCGCACAGGGTGCCGATCGCGATGCTCGCGTTCGAGGCGGCGCTCACGTACGTGTGCGTGCCGCGCAAGACGACGTCCGCGTTCATCGAGGGCCGGATCAAGAACACGAGCGAGTACGAGCTGCTCGCGGGCCCCGTGAGCGTGTTCATGGATGACAGCTTCGTCACGAAGACGCTCCTTGGGGTACGTTTTATGTGCTTACATCAAGCTCTTCAACAATTACTGACGGTAGTACCCGTCCACAGCTCATCGGGGTCAACGAGTCGTTTACATGTGTGCTCGGGATCGACACCTCCCTCAAAGTCTCGTACCAGACCAAGTCTCGCACGGAGCACGAGCCGAAGCGCAGCTTCGCCGAGCCGTCCAAGACCACAACTCGTACCATCGCCACGACCATCACGAACGGGCACTCCTTCGACCTCACCGGGCTCGTTGTCCGCGACGCCATCCCGCTCGGGAACGCCGACGCGAACATCAAGGTCGCGCTGCGGCGGCCCGACGGCCTCGCGCAGGCGAAGGACGGCGAGGATGTCACGGTCGCGCTCCCGGGGGTGGGGGATGCTGCCGGGCAGGAGGCGAAGGTGCGGTGGGCGCGGACGGAGAGCGGGGGCGGGGGGGAGAAGGAGGGCCTGTACGAGTGGGTGTGCGAACTCAAGGCGGGGAAGAAGGTCCGACTGGAGGCGGAGTGGGAGGTTAAGGCGCCGAGCAGTCTGCTGTGGGAGGAGCAGCTGAACATCCAGTTTGGCCGGGGTATGAGGGACTAGGCGGTGGCGTGGCTGCCTGGCTGGGACGATGCGTGAGGTGAATCAGGAATGACGGCGACCATGATACGTACACTCAGGTCTCGTCTAAATAAGCCATTTTACCCTCTGTGTACGGTCTGTACCGCCATCATTTCTTGCATTTGGTATACTTGTAACTCGCGAAGCTGTTTTTTGCGGTCATTGGATTTGCTTGTGTAGCGCGGCTCCCTGGAAACTGCCTGGATATTTCGGTATCCTTCCCATACGCACGGGGAAAATACAGTCAGTGTTACCCTGCAAGCAAGGGTTCTAGGTTAAGTGTAGAGTACGTGGATGTCTTCATTGCGATCTCTTGTGACCTGCCCTCCTCGTAGGTTCAAGCCGCGCTCGTCTACCCAGCCCGCTGCTCTGCTCTACCAAGTTCTTGATGCTTCCTTGCTAGACTGATGTCGATTACTATGTCCGACGACGAAGATACCTGCCCCCGCGAACGGACGGTCAGCAACGTGTCTCGCACTGCCATCAATGAAAGTCACCCTACCGCATCCAAGTGTGCTCTCGGGGTTCCTCTCTCGTCTGTGCCCCGCGGAGCATGCCGGTTATGCCGGTCGTGCACTGGCAGGACGCCCGTCCTGAATGGTTATTCGCCTCCGAGCCCGGGTCCGTCGCGTTCAAGTATAAGCTGCCCGGACCGGGGAGGGACTTCCTGCAATTGAGCCTACACTATAAGGCTTAGTGCAAACCCGTTTCATCTGTAGCTGAGGGCTGAGCAGCACGTACACAGCGAGCACCGAGTTGGCATACACTGGGCAGGAGGGGAAGGCGTCGGTGAGGAGGCGGTAGAGCCTCGCGTTACTGCAAGCCCGACAGAGAGACACTTACCTTTGGCAACGGGGGTACAGATCGCGAGGTACACGAAACTGTGCCTTAGCACCAACGACTGCGGGGTGCGTGTAAGTATCTGCCAGCGAGGCCAAATCTCTCAATCTTGACAATGGAAAGGACATACGCAGACAAAGGTCGAGATCGCCAGCGTGCTGGTGGAGTTTACGCTGTCAGCGACACGCCGAGTGGAGCACTGACTCGTACACTGGGGGACTGTGACAAACCTGATGAGCACGGCTTCCGAATTTATGGACCGGTCAGCCTCAGTACGCAGTTCGTGGCGAGTAATAGCGGGGCAACGTACTCGCGAACATTGTATAACGGGCAAGCAGCTTCAACGTGGTGTCTGTCCTATGGCGTCGGATACATGAGTTCAAGGCAGGTGTGTGGGATTGTGGGTGGCGCGAACGCATACCCCTTGAACCCGGTTCGCAGCTGCCGCATGACGGCGACAAACGCACCCGTGAGCACGAGGTCCACACCAGTCGCGATCGCCAAGGCTATGGCGTTCACCCACTGCTTGAGGGACCAGGGATTCGAAGATGTACCAGTGAGCCGCTTCTGTGCGCGTTCAAATCGAAAGGCTGGTCTTGTGTGAAGGTACGTGCCTGGGTGTCCTCGTGCACAGTGTGGAACATGCTGCTCCGAAAGCTGTTGGTGTCAAGTTCGGTTGCGTCGGATCAGTATGGCGAGCGATCGCGCGACTGCCATGTGGAATTGTCCTACTCCAATATGCTACTAGCTAGGGCACGTGTGGACAGTGGTTAGCAGTGCCCTGCCCGCAATACATTTATCTCAAAGCGTGGGCTCACCAATCACAAGAGCACACTCCACAAACATGAAGACGACCTTCTCTCCAACGCGTCAGCGTTGCTAGTGAGTCTGAGAGGAATGGGCACTCGCCACGACGAGCACCAGCAGTCGGTACTTCAGAGATCTGAGCCCCGCGACTGACGTGAATGCGACGTTTAGATTACGTTTAGCCCAAGAAGGGGGCAACATGGGTGCTGACCCGTATATATCCTCCATGTGTAGAACCTGCCAGGGAAAGCAATTTGGGGTAGTCAGCAGCGGAGCTGATAAACAGAGACCAAGAAGGAGTACCCTTGCATTAGGAGAACAATTGTCCCCTGATATTTGGAAGTTGATGCGCAAAAATCGCTGCTCAGAGGAGCTTGAAGCAATCAGGTCGGTGCTGCCATACATACCGTCGAAAGAGGCAACATCTTCGACGCAATGAATCGTGAGGACCACAAGACGAGCACCGACGTCGCTGGGTGCCACTTACATTCACCGACCTGCGAGATCGTGTCAGCTCTGCAAAAGACAGAAGGGGTGGCAACAAGGACGGCGAACCTACCAGACATTTACCAAGCGCAAAACGGGGGCAAAATAATCGTTCACCATGTACTGGTAACTATCATCTATCAGCTGTCCTTCAAAGAACCCATACATGTGCTGGTGGGTATACCAGATGTGGATTAGAACTGCCGAGTGGAACGTGTCTGAGATGCTGCAGCATGGAATCAGAGGCATATATGCGCGCGACTCCTCGCGGCACGACTGAGCGGAGGAGACATACAAGATGGCAACGACCTGATTGAGGGGGCCAACATTGCGAGTGAGAGGTAATGGTATTGGAAACTGGAAACTACGTACGAAAGTCTTGAGGAACAGTCGATCCGAAGGGTACAACTGGAAGTACCGAGCAGTTTGGGCGAGAGTGATCCCGTACAACCTATCCCACATGATGAGAATCTGACTGCACCCCTGACTGGCAAATGACACAAGATACGCACGGGAGGGAGATGAACGTGCTCAGGAGGAGCGCCCCGAAAGTGTCGCTCAACAAAGATGACATGGAGACGAGGGATTGCGAAGGAAGCTGAGAGTGGATGATCACGTACCCATTGCGCCGCGACGAAGTGGGGGGTTTTATGAATATCGAACCGTCAATACTTAGCCAAGGCCGCAGGCAAACAATACTATGTCCAAGAATAACCTTGACCACAGTCCGGAGAACTCAAACTTGCATGTTGTCAGAAGGGAGGTGAGCCGGACAGGAAACGGGAACTACACTCGAAAAGGTAAAAAAGCATCCGAGTCTGCCCGCGGGGCTGCAGACACCTCATGGTACAGGACGGTGAAGGGTGCACGGCGAGAGCGAATCAGATCCGCTGGAACGCATGCAGTACAGCTGGTGCCGAAAAGAATGCCCGACATGCCCCCGAGCGCCAACTCGCCCAATTTGACGCAAGTCGTCGAAACAATTCGATAAAATGTAAACAATTAATCCCGTCCCTCAATAATCTTTTCTGCCGAACTAACTGCATCCATTTGATTGCTATTTCATGTCTTCGCTACTGCATATCAAAAGAGGCAGTGGGAGAGTTGAAGTGGTGAACGAAAACGTCATCGCGACAGATCCAAGGATATGCGCGACAGCCAGGGCGGTTGCAGAAATTGGGCGAGGTACTATATGACCATTGTTCATTAAGACTCGAGCCTTCATGAGTTGAACGAGTTTACGGTCAGAAGGGGACGACTGAGGAATTGGCGGAGGTGCTGCGGAACATGAGCCGGCGCTAACCCGGCATATGTGGAGGGTGGCAAGGGCTCCGGAGACAACAACAAAAGGGGGATACACTGACGGCAGAAATGGTACAAAACATGATAGATTGTTCAGAATGGGCTTGGGAAGACGATACTAACCGCTTCCTACCGCTCAGGCGGTCGTCAACGGGTCATCGCCGGGCGAAAACTGAAGTTGACTGGGGATACGCGAATATGACCACAACGACGTACTTACCATGAAACTCGGGCCCCGACTCCGCCTATCCGCCTATCCCATAAACTCCCACTCCATCTACCAGAGTTAGAAACGGATCGGAGTGCCGTAGCGAGGCTAGGTGTCACTTCCATATTTGGCAATAGGCATGGTCGTCCTCGACAAGAGCAGTTCAGATCTTCTGGATTATCTGCAGACGGGAATGGGCATACCAGAGGGTACAATGTGATTCGAAGGCTTGCTAGCGTCGGAGCATGAGTAAACGAATGTACCGAGTGCAATGTTGCCTGGGACAGCGAAAGCAGTGTGGAGCGCGCAAAATGTGATTTCTTCGATAACCTTGCTACCAGCAGGGGTGTCGAACATCAAGCCATGTGCCAAGGCATGCAAAGTGACGAGAAGGAGGCGGTTCTGGGTAAGGAGGATTTTTCTGAGTCGGTCCGATTTTTTGGGATTGTTTGGCGCAGTTTGTGTCAACTGGCGCGCGGAGGCACGTCGGGCATTCTTTTCGGCACCAGCTGTAACATAGACGACAGGCGTGGCCGACAACACAAGGAGAGGCCATCTGTGACATCAGTCTCGCGAACAGTTGTCATCAGCCCAACAGCGATTGCACCGTTATAGCACGATTTAGGACGAAAGCATGGCAGTTTGATCCGTTTCTCGAGAGGCGAATCGCTCGTGACTTGGTCCTCAACGTTCAACCGCAGTCCCGGCTCGCATAAGGTGAGCTAGATATGGGAGAGAAGCGAGTGAGTTCGTATTTAAAAGTCAGTGCCACTGTAAAGACCAGGAAAATCGCTGTCATCGACACGACGTCGAGGAGACTCGACGGATACTATCTGCCATATTCGGGGGTTCGATCATGTTAGAGCAGTTCGCCGGCCCGAACGGCGGACGAGCAACATGTTCACCGCGTGTGCATTCGACGAGCTCTACTCACCGTGTTGTCGTTGAGGCGTGGCATGGTCTCCTCATCTCGTCGTCGAAGACGACGCATGTGGAGGATGTGTCTGCCCTATAGCTAGATAACGACTGCGGGCTCGGTCCCTTGATTCTGCGCGAGAAACGAGGGATAGGGATAACAAACGCACTTTTCAACAGTTCCGACCTTCTCATGTCAATGATGCTTATGAGCGAGACTCTGGAGTATCTTCGCGCCCTGTGGTGATGCCTCCTCCGCTGGTACGTGCATGCGAAGCTTGGAGTCAAACTTACCGGTTATCACCCACCCCATCTCCAGCTGGACACTCTTGCGTTGGAAGCCGGCATATAATTGTATATCTGTCTACCAGAGGCATTTCATATGGCGTTTCAAGGTGTTCTAGCTAGCTTTAAATTCTACACAGTCACTGTGAGCACAGAACTGGAAGAGGAATCGAGTGCGAGTTGGAGAACGTACTGAGATCTCCATTGAATATAACAAAGCCCCAGTGATTGAGCGACTGTATGTGCCGCTGACTGTGAATATAAAGGAGGTGTATGCGTTGCTGTTAGAGATGGGGGATTCAAAGACAATTGCAGTAGGATCACGGTCAAGTTTGTTCGGCTGAGGATCGGCGCCAAAGCTGGTGGTATCGACCTTATCTGATAAGTTTGTTCAGCAACGATATCTAAGCGCCATGTTACTTAGCTGTGAAGCTTACCGCTTGCCATAGATCCCAGTACTAACACTAACTGCATGTCCCTCCGTGTCCCTCCTACGTACCACACTTAGCTTTTCAGATTCCCCTCCGAGCCAGTGCTTCGCAGTACAGAATGCTGAGTCCGTCCCGACAGAGCCACCGGGACTGTGTCGGGGCTCCGTCCTGTCCTATGGTTACGGCATTGTTGATACATGCGGTGCTGCAGGAACCTTGATAAGTCGACTCGCGCCGGACGACGTCTCGAGGTCCCCTTCAAGCTTCAAATCCAACCACAACGTCACCATGAGTATCTTCCGCGAACGCGACCCTGACCTCGTCATGGCAGAGGCGGCCGCAGGCGGGCGGGTTATCCGTCGGCGCGTCGCCATCGCCCTTCTCCGGCGCGACCACAGGCTTCAACGACGCTGCTCGAAGCGTTAACATGGCGCAGTCTCAGCCTCCCCGCTCCATTTTCGCGACACCACTCGCTGCTCCCTCAGGCTCTGGCTCCCGAACCGGCTTCGACTGGAAGACGGGTCGTCCCTTCGCACCACTGGCGGGCACTGGCACCTCCTCCACAAATGCCGGTACGACATCGGGTAGTCCTGGGTTCGACAGGAAGACGAGCAGTGGACGGCCGCTATTCGGCCCACCCACCTCGTCGACCACGAGCACCCCTTCCATCCGTCCCTCGAGGTCACAGAACGAGACAGAAACACAAACGCAAGGCCCGACTCAAAGTCCCGAGGAGCCACACCACGCAGGAATCTCGTGCGATTTCTGCGGGAAAAGCGGCATCCGCGGCATCAGGTACAAATGCGTCCAGTGTCCCAGTGAGTTCTCTGCATCACGATCGACCATCTCCGTGTCTGCGCTCCATTCGTCGACATTTGAAGCTGATCATGACCGGACCCCCGCAGACTACGACAGGTGCAGCGCGTGCATGACCTCCCCCAGCGCATGGGCGGCGCACGACTCGACGCACCAGTTCTTCCCGATCAAGACAGAGGACGACCTCGCGCACCTCGCGCTCGTCGTCGCCAAGCTATCCGCCGCGCAGCCGTCGCCGTTCGCGCCCCGCCTCAACCGAGTCCACCCAGGCATCACCTGCGACGGGTGCACGAGGCCAGATCGAGGGCGTGCGGCACAAGTGCCTCGTCTGCGCCGGTGCGTCCTCTCGCTCTCATAATAGTCGCATGCAGCGCAGCTGACTGTGCTGAAAACGCAACCGAAATTCGGCCAGATTACGACTTCTGCAGCATATGCATCACGGACCTCTCCAAGCGGAACGCGCACCACGCCGCCGCCCACCCCTTCTTCACGATCGTGACCCAGGAGGACGAGACCCTGTACGCCCGCACCCGCGCCCAGGCGCAGCCTGCGATCGGAGGCGTCCAGCACGACTCGGTGTCCTGCGATGCGTGCAGGAAGGTGCCCCTCGTCGGCGTCCGCCACCGCTGTCTCGACTGCCCCGGTGAGTTTGCTCCCGCTCTTTGCACGATCTCTTGGTCGGACTCTGCTGATCCGCTGAACTTGACGGCATTGGAACCTGCAGACTACGATCTGTGCACGGAGTGCATCTCCAGCCCGGAGGTCCGCGCGCGGCACGACCTCACGCACGCGTTCTTCCCGATTCCTGCGCCTACGCAGAACGGGTTGATTGTGTACAACCACGCGTTGGGGATCCATCGGAAGACAGCGTCTCAGCAGCCCCGTCAGTTGACGGCCAAGATATCTGAGCTGGTTTCTTGAGTAGGAGACGATCTCGTCCGAGTCGTCCTGCACGACATGCTGAGGGGGGAAGGGGGGAGAGGGATAGCGCATCGTTTCGAACTTGTAAAATTCGGAAGTTGATCTTTGTATATGGCGTCTTTACTGTACTCCAATGCAAAACCGTATCATCAGCAGCACTATTGCTCGACGCTCAACGAGCAAGAAAAGTTAAAAGATCTTGATGAGCTGTGGAGAGGATGTAAAAAATTCGCTTGCATTAAGGGGGAATCGAACCCCCGGCGGGTCGATGGCAACGACCCAGGTTACCACTACCCCATTAATGCGATGCCTCAATGGCCTCATTGCGCTATATCACTAGCATGTGCTCTTACCAACGCTGCAAGGTCCAATTCTCCCGCCCTCAAACTTCGAGAGAGTGGATCGAACGGGACCGGGGAGAGGCGTGGAGTGTATAGTGTCCTGTGAAGATAGGTTTGTCCTCGCGCCGCGACTGGGGCTGGAAACCGTTGGTGCACTGCCGCAGTGCCAAGGGTCCAGGATATTCCGAGTCGTTCGAACTTCGGGCATCAAGACAGTGGCTGCTACTAAGTACTCGGTCCCAGACGGCCAAGTACTTAGAGGTCCACACCGGCAGTCGGCGGCAAAGGCCGACATCGTGAGCACGGTACCGCCGAGACTCCGTGAGTCCTTGACTCGAGCCTAGGATGGCAGTGGGTGACTTCCTCGACGGTAGGATAAAAGGCTGATTGAGATCCGTAGTGCCAGTTCTTCCGCTCCTCGACCGTAATGAGGCATACTATGTCCTCCGAGGTCGTCATCTCCCTCAACGCCTCCGAGCACCCCGTCAAGGCAGTGACGATCTTCCACCAGTCGTCGACCGCCCAGGTGACACGCACCTTCGCAGTTGATTTGAAGGTGAGCGACTGATCGCTCCACCCCCGAACGTCCACAGTTGCTTACTATGTGTTTGACCACTAGACTGGGAGCAACGTGCTCGAGATCTCCGGCCTCCCCAGCAAAGTCGACCCAGAGTCACCCCGGGTCCACGGGCTGGGCGCACTGGCACGGGACGGGACGTGCGCATCGTCGACACGTCGTGCAGCACCACGCTCGCCCACGACTCACATCGAAAGCACACGAAGAACGCCGCAGCGGCCAAGACGCTCGCGTCGCAGCGCAAGCGGCTCGCGGCTGAGCGCGCCGTCCGCCAGGCCGAGCTCACGCTCCTCGACGACGGCGCGCGTGCCCTTGTGAATGCAAAGGACAGTGCGACCACATTCGACGCGCTCATGGATGCGTTCGTCGCGCGGAAGCGCGGCGCCGCGCGTGCGGTCGCCGAGCTGGACGGGCAGATCGAGGCGCTCGACAGGGAGAGCTGGCTGCTCGCCAACTCGCACACGGGCCAGACCGCCGCCGTCGTCACTGCGACCTTGCGCGCGAAACACGACTACAGGGTTGCGTTCCAGCTAACTTACCGTAAGCGTTCAAGTTTAACCCCCCTCCTCCCTCCCCTTTTACTCCCTTTCACGCACTGTTCTCCTGTATGCATGATACGCACGCTGACGCTGCACTGCAGTGGTAACCGGGGCGACCTGGGAGCCGTGCTACGACCTGCACGCGACCACGACGTCCGACGGGAAGCCCTCGCCGGACGTCTCGCTCCACTACTGCGCCAACGTCACACAGAGCACGGGCGAAGACTGGATCGACGCCGTCCTCACCCTGAGCACCGCGAACGCGCACGCGCTACGGAGCCTCGCCGTCCCCGAGGTCGATGCCCTCCGCCTTGTGCCCGTCCGCCCTCCCTCGAGCTCAACCGCCGGCAGCATTTTCGGCGGCGTTGGCTCCCGACAGCTGCAACAACAAGAACAACCGCAGCCGCAGCCGCAGTCACTGCTGGAACAACAACGACGACGACAACTGCTAATGCAACATTTGCAACAACGCCAACAGCAGCTGCAGCAGCTGCAACAACAGCCAAATCTCCTGCGCGAGCTGCGGCAGCACGCCCAATCCTTCGGCCACCTAGCAAATGCCGCCGCACATCAGCCAGCAGTCCCAGTCCCAGTTCAGTCCGGGTTTGGCCAGTTTTTCAGCCTCAACCGCGTTGGGCCCCCTGCGCCTGCGCCCGCGCCAGCCGGAGCGCTAGCCATGGCGCCGCCCGCCCCGCCAGCGCCAGCGCCAGCGCCACCCCCAGTATCGGTCGCGTCACAGCCTCGGGCATTCATGGTCAGCACGCCCTTTGGTAGTGTACCCGCGCATCCCCCTTCCCCCGACGAGGACGAGCAGTTCGAGGATCTGGCGATGGACGGCGCGAGCGCGGTGGTGGACAAGAAGAGCGCATTGTCGCCCGCGCACCGCGTGTCGCTGCCGAGCGACGGTGCCGTGCACAGGGTGCCGATCGCGGTGCTCGCGCTGCGGACCGCGCTCACGTACGTGTGCGTGCCCCGCAAGGCGAGGGCGGCGGGGGCGTTCATCGAGGGCCGGATCATGAACACGAGCGGATACGAGCTGCGAGCAGGGCCCGTGAGCGTGTTCGTGGACGGCAGCGTCGTTGCGAGGACGCGGCTCCCGGGCGTAAGTGCCCTTTCATCGATGCATATATGCGCTTCGTCGCGGGACACTGACATGGGGCTCACATGGGGGTTCGTCATGACTGTTATGATGACGATGATGATGGTAGCTCGTCGGGGTGAACGAGTCGTTCACGTGCGTGCTCGGGATCGACACCGCGCTCAGGGTCGTGGTGCAGCCCAGGTCGCGCACGGCGCACGAGCCGACGCGGAGCTTCGCGGAGCCGTGCAAGACGACGACGCGCACGGTCACGACGACGGTCACCAACGGGCACGCGTTCGACGTCGCGCAGCTCGTCGTGCGCGACGCGATCCCGTTCGGGCACGACGACGCGAACATCAACGTGGTGCTCCGCCGGCCGGCGGAGCTCGCGCAGGCGAAGGACGGCGAGGAGGTCGCGGTCGTGCTCCCCGGCGCCGCTGGTGGTGAGGGGAAGGAGGTCAAGGTGCGGTGGGCGAGCGAGAAGGAGGGCTTGTACGAGTGGGTGTTTGAGTTGAAGGCCGGGGAGAGGGTCACGTTGGAGGCGGAGTGGGAGGTCAGGGCACCGAGCAGCATGCGGTGGGAGGAGCTTCGGATGGGTGTCGAGGCGGGGAAAAACAAGGCGGTGTAGCTTTTTGAAGGGTAGAGGTAGGATCCTGGATGAGATTTAGGGTCGGCGGAGCTCTGTATACAGGTGCACTTTCGCGCCGAGATGGCCTGTCTCGGAGCATGCATTGTGATGTGGTTGATATCATTTCTTCGTCTTCGTGTATTTCTACGTATGCTCACTTTTTATTCAGGACTACACTGCAATTGTTGCATGAATGGAAGGGCCCCGGTGCACTGTATGCGCATGGGGAACACGAAGGACAAGAGGCGCCCTCGGCGTGGCCTGTGGGTCGCTAGCCGAGAGTCGAGACACGATCACGAGGGCGCGTTTCGCGAGCCGAGGCCTCCCAGGTGTGACCGTCTAAGTATACTTATACCGCGTTCCTTGCAGTAAATCCTGTGGAGTCTAGCACTCGGCGACAACCAACTTCCCCTCTACATCTGCTCGTAGCTCTTAACCATACTACCTGGCGCTATCCTGGAACTGTGGCACGTGCCCGAATACGAACAAAACGGAGAAAATGACACCGCCGTCAACGGTCAGGGTGACGTGGCAGGCTCTGTAATCCAGGTGAGCTTGAAGATGAAAGGCTGAGAGCTGACGAAGAGCGCGAGGCTGTGGGAGGACCCGCGGCTCCAGGGTACGCGCGGACAGATGGCCTCGGCGAGGGCGGTCAGTGAGTCTTCTGTTTTGCTTTGCTGACCCAGCGCAGAGGCACCCGATCAGCGGGCAAACCACATTCGACACCTCAGCGTCAGTCCTGTGCTCGCGTCGTGGCTCTATAGGTTCATGGGAGCATGTCTTCTCATATCCCTGCTTCCTTTGTCGCCGCACTGGATGCGCTACATTGACCTGGACGAGGTCCTCCACTGGAACGAGGGGATCAGACAAGGAGATGCTCAGGCTGGCTCGAGGCGATGCATTTGCAGTCACAGACATTGGACTGGGTTTACCGCGGTTCGTTTCATAGGGTTCAGTGGTGTCCTCGTGCACCACAGGAAGTTGGAGCGGTTCCGCGTCAGAGAACCGCTAAACAGGTGGACAATAGAACCCGGCTGTCTCCACCTACCACCTCCTTACGAGATTCTTTGCTATCTTTCACAGGCGCAGTGCCCCGGGAAGATCCTCTAAAGGATCCGTCACGGGATATCCGAATACGAGGCCAGTATATGTGGGTGCACAGGACGAGGGCCAGGACAGCGTACGCCGTTCTCTTCTTTCCTTCGAGCCCGTCCTTCCTTCGCCCACCAACGCTGACCATGAATTTTTACCCTCAACACGGCCAGACGTACGCCACAGGCACCGCCGCTCCGTCAGGCTATCCTCCCTTTCCAGCCGACTTCAAGGACGCTGGCAAGACTCGGAGCCCATCCACGCCAACGCCTCGTGCGACTTCTGCGGGAAACGCGGCATCCGGGGTATCAGGTACAACTGCGTACAGTGTCCCAGTAAGTCCCTTAGGCTCTCGCCCGGGCCGTCCGCGCACACTCGCAGAAGTTGAACGGACTCGATGCAGACTACGACCGATGTAGCGCATGCATGACCTCCCCCAGCGCGTGGGCCGCGCACGACCCGACGCACCACTTCTTCCCCGTCCGGACGCAGGACGACCTCCACCAGCTCGCGCAGATCGTCGCGGCCGCCCAGGCCGCGCCCCCGCAGTACTCGCGAAGCCCAACCACCCCGCTCAGCCCTCCTCCTCCTCCTCGCGCGGCACACACTGGCATATCCTGCGACGGCTGCGGCGCGAAACCGATCGAAGGCGCGAGGCACAAGTGCCTGGTCTGCGCCGGTACGTCACTTAAGTACCATACCCCATGTGCAATGGATCCGGGAGTTGCCACTCGTTGGAGCTTACCTCTTCTCCTCTCTCCTCTCTCATGCTCACGCTCATGCACGTCCATCTGCGCTGTGGAAGACTACGACCTCTGCGAGCGGTGCATCGCGGACCCCTCCAAGCGGCACGCGCACGCGGCAGCGCACCCCTTCTTCGCGATCCCGACGCCGCAGGACCGCGCGCTGTACGACGCCGCGCACGCGGCGGCGCAGCCGCACGTTGCGCGCCACGACGACGCGCAGTGCGATGTGTGCAAGGAGTACCCGATCGTCGGCGTGCGGTTCCGCTGTCTTGACTGCCAAAGTGAGTGCGCCCCCTAGTGCTAGTGACTAGTCGCGCGCGATCTTGGAACTCTGCAGTTGCTCACCTCGAGTCGCGACCTCGGTGTGCGCATATATGTGCTGTTGCACGGGATAGGTGTGTCGTACGACCTGTGCACGAAGTGCATGTCGAGCCCGGAGGTGCGCCTCGCGCAGGGGCTCAGCCATATGTTCTTCCCGATCCCCGTGCCCGGGGACCTCGCGTCGTACGAGAGCGCCAAACAGCGGCGGCGGAACTTGAATTTGAAGGGGACGGAGAAGGGGACGGGGAAAGAGACGGGGAAGGAGACGGAGGCAGCAAAGGAGAAGGAGAAGGAGTCGGGCTCGCACAAGTTGTCGGAGTACCTCGAGGTGGCGGCGAAGGCCACGGAGCTTGTGAACACGCTCTTTAACGGATCGTCGTCGTAGCATGGGCATGTACGCGTATGAATTGGTCCGTCCACTGCTTCTGGCGCAGCATACATACAGATTCAGACTCGGATCCGGAGGGGTGTTCGCGAAAGAGCGATGATGGGAGATTTGAGGTTAACGTTGGTAGGGCACGTTCATGTAATACACCATGTCCTTTATTCCATCTACAATATCGGAGATGAGCAACTTCAGTGGACACGACCGCGATCAGCAATTCCAGGAGAGTCGGAGGCCGCAGTAGGAAGTAGGACTAGTCAAGCTATTCTCCTCCTCGCGTACGATAGCGTCAAATCCTCAACGCCCTCTCCGTGCTGATGTCAATTACGATGTCCACTGCTGGAGCCCCCTGCAAAATGTCAGTGCCACTGCCACTCAGAAATGCGTTTATAAAGGCAATGCACTTCAACTTACCGCTCGTGCTTCTTCCATGTCTTCGTCGCCATCGGCCAGTGCGGCCTGCCTGCGCCTATCCCGGAGTGCACTAGTGCTGAACTTGACGCTCCTCCGGACGGGTGTGCCAATTGTGCTGTTTCCCGGCCGCGGGAGAGAGTTCCTACAATTCAATCTGCACGGGATGTGAAGTCCGAGGAGCGGAGGCGACTCGGAGATCAGCATAATAACACAGGCAGTCCCAAGGCAAACGGGACACGTACACGGCAAGGACAGAGTTGGCATACACTAAGTACGTATACGCATGGGCGGAAGAGCAACAGTAAGCATCCGGAGTGGGAAGGGCACTGGCCCGGGCAGACGGCGCAGGGACGACGCACCCACCTTTGGAAGCGGCGCTGGCGACCGCGATATACACGAAGCTATTGGAGAGCGCGAGGGACTGTGGGCCGGATATCCACGCCGTCAACGATCATCGACTCGCGACTGAGGCCATGAAGATCACGTACGCAGACGAACGCGGGAACCGCGAATGCACTTGGCCGCGTTTCCAAGGATCGCCGTGAGACACTGTGACGCTCGAGACGGGTAGGGTAGGGTGTAAGTAACATACCTGACGAGCCCGGCTGTACAGTTCGAAGAGGTTACTGTCAGCGTGGGCCAAGTAATGCACACCACGGGGGAAGGGGCCTTACTCGCGAACATAGCATGGCGGGCGAGCAGGTCCAACGCTGTATCCGTCCTGCAGTGTGCGCCGGGTCGTGCATCAGTTTCTATGTGCGAGTAGATCCGCAGTGGAGCTAGGGACAGAAGGGAGCGGGTACATGCCTCAAGAATCCGGTCCGCTTCTGGCGCATGATGGTGACGAACGCGCCAGTGAGGACGAGGTCCACGACTATCGCGACCGCAAAGACCGCCGTCTCGATCCACTTCAAGTTACGAGTCCGGGGTCTGCATGAGTCTCTCCGCTTGTCAGAGATGTGGACGGGGGTGGGGAACGCACAATGTAGTGACGTAGGTCTTCGAAATAGAGGATCTTAAAGCTGCCAAAATTAATCCAGTTTGTCTGTGAGCATTACATCTTGCGGGAGACAGTGGACGCGGTCGGAGTCGTACCTGACAATGGTGTTGGCTAGCGGTATGCGGAGATTAGAGGTGAATGCAGCGGCAGGAGCCTTCAAAACATGGGCCCACCGGTGATGAAGCCAAGCTCTATAGCTATCAAGAGGACCTGCTCGCAGATCTATGAGTGCCGAATCAAAGGAGCGCCAGTGATCGGCACGTACGACGAAAAACACGAGCAGTCGGTACCTCCGGTCGGCCCAAGCAACTAGAGCAAGATCAAACGTGACGTCTTGGCTATCTTTAAGGTGAGAATGACTCTCCACATGCACTCACCAAGATATATTCTCCGTGTGTAAAATCTACAACAGAGAGAAGAGTAAGACTGTCAAAATCCTCATCAAGGCTCCTGACAGAAGACTACCCTTGGGAGAGGAGAACAGTCGCTCCCTGAGATGATTTGGTCGTACACGTGAGAAATTGTCGCTTCACACGGAGAGGGTATGTGGTGCTACTGGTATACGTACCATCGAAATGGGAAAAAGCTTGGGATGGACCAACCATGAGAACTGACCGGTCAGCGTAGTTGGCGCGACTTACATTCATGGTCCTGAAAGGCCGTAAGATTAGGTGCACAGCTTGAACGAAAAGGTCTGAAACGGGGGATGTGGACGTACCATATACTTTCAAACAGTGCTGAAGGGGAAAAATATTCCGTCACAAAGTAGTGGTAGCTGTCTCGTAGTCAATATCCCGTCTGATAGTCTGCATGAAGTACGAAAGATATACCAGATGTGGATATTGCATGCTGAATGGAGTGTGTCGGAGATGCTATGACGGCAAACCGGGTGAATCTCGGGTGCATGGGCAACATTAAAGATTATGCATACAAGATCGCGAGAACCTGATAGCAAATAGTCAAGTTGAAGACAGGCACAAGCTGTGTAACTCGAGGCGATAAATGCGTACCATAGTCTTCAACAAGGGCCGCCGGTCAGTTGGGTACAAGCGTGCGTAGCGGACGGTCTGCGCTAGAGTGAGACCGTACAGCCTGGAACACCTCGGTTCGTGAGTATCGAACTGCATTGACATATAAAAAATGAGACCCACGGAAGTGCAATGAATGTGCTCAAAAGTAGTGCACCAAAAGTCTTGTCGAATAATGCAGTCGTTACTGGTGAAGAAAAGGCTCTGCTTGAGGGGGAAGACGACATGACGACTGGTCGGTGGATTGAAGCCCCCGCGTAGATGAAGGAATGCTCAACCGTTACGGAGCTATAGGCTGAATATATGCATATCGAGTCATAAACTGTGGCGTCGGACATCGTGTTCAGATGGTGGGCGACCAACATCTGTGGCACAGGTTCGGGATGAAGAACCTGTTGCAGAAGAGCAGGTGAGTTAGCCGCGCGGACTATAGAGATGATGAGGTCCTTTCAAGCACATTTACTACTAGTAGGGTGCGGTGTCAGGTACCCGCGCCTTCCCGTATAGGTTTGCATCAGGAGAGAGGAAGAGGGGCCGGGATTCTCCCGTACAGGTTGAAACGCACTTCAAGAACATGTTCCGCCACGCGACAGCTAGGAGGAAGAGGGCTCTGCTCGATAGATGCAGGAGGCCTTTGTTCATGAGGGACGCATTGCTGTTGTTCTGTAATGCAAGCGTAAACAACAAAGACCATCAACCCGAGAGCGGTTGATATCGATCCGCTGTAGCGGCATTTCCAATCAAATGCGGACCAGTTGGTACGTCCTCCGTGCATCGTGGCGGTTGAGTTGGACACGTCGTTCAAAGTTCCGTGCCCCACCACTGATGTGGCTCGAGTGAGGCGGCTTGCGAAAGATGAGCTGGTGGCATCATCGTGAGGTCTATTTGAAAGATCGCGCCATTGCCTCGGCTTATGTACATCTGGAAAAATACATCTCTGCTTGAGTCGCTGCTCGCATAGAATGGGGCAATTGAAGCACTCACATGTGGGATTTTGTGGCCGACGTCGGATGCAGGAGTGTATCAGAGCAGCGTCGCAGCGGCGCCGCGAGTGATTCAGCCGCAGATGTTCCGATCTTGGGCTTTCACGATGAGCACCACAGCAATTGTTTGTAAGGTTGGAGAAATGAAGGCGCTCACATGGCGGCGTGTTAGACTCCTATTGGTCGGCTCATGCATGTGGGGTAGAATATCTTGAAGGTTACTTTGAAGGCAGACGGCCTTACTAGTGCTGCGGCGGGTGGCCATGCGACATGAACACTCGCTTCAGAAATGAAAGTGTTTTGTAGGTGAAAAATCAGATGCATACTGATACCCAGTCTCAACTCATGCCATCAACTCAAGCTCAGCTCAAACCCAGCTGGAGGACGATGTGCGCTGTGCAGACGAAAACAACAGGCTCATCCGGCGCTCAGAGGATAGCGCTTCGGATGAACCCGGCTTCTACCGGCTGACCATGTGGCTCGGCGCTTTGCACCGCCTTCAACGTCTGCAATAAACACGCTGCTCGTCGCATGACTCAACGACCATCCCTTGGGCAACGTCTGCCACATTTTAGCACTCCAGTGAGCTCGCTGAATCCCCGCAGAAGTTAATCGACATTTTACCGTGGAGTGACGACATGACATCCTAGCTTTCTCACTGGCTCCGCTACAGTATCAAATGATCTTGGTCGGTCCGAGTCCGACGTCACGGCGAGAAGTTCAAGTTGGTCTGGAATCTCCACGACGACAAACCTAGAAGGCTCCAGCTGGCCTGTTGAGGATATTTACGCCTTATTTTGACTACTAAGATGGCCTTACGAACTAGGAACGTATGTCCCGGATGCACGCGCTGAAAGGTGAGTCGTCTTCGGATCTCGGAGCTGCTCCCTGTTTACTTAATTTGCTCACCCACTGTGCAGGATGCGTCGAGTTGTTGAGCTGCTATATTTGCTGTCCCAATCACGGCAAGCCGGCCACTTCTCTCTGCGGCCCGAGCGATCATTCACACCGCCTCTGACGTCGCATGGTTTGAGAGCACATGGACGAAAGAGGTATGCCCCACGTTCGCCGAGCGCCAGGTCGACGAGACTGCAGTCAAGGTCGGATTGACAGGATCTCTCTCTGTCTAGGTTCCTCTAGCGGTGTTCTGCGTGTAGTTGGGACCTTGATCTTCGTCCTCGCGTTCCACGGGCACGCGCCCGGGCTCCTCCGCCGTCATGCGGCCCGGCGACGAGAGCGACTGCGAGTGCAAGCCAGGCGTGTCTTGAGGAGTCTCCCCAAGATGCCGTCTATATTGCCCACGGCGCAGATTATAGAAAACGCACGGGCAGGGGGCCACCACCTGGGAAGAACCGACGCCGGGACGGGGCTCGGAGGTGCTCGAAACGCGCACGCCATACGTAAGAGTCGTGATATGATATTCGGTGTCCAATCGTGCTGATGGCCTATGCGATTTGTAGACAGCTGCCCTTGTGCTCGCGCCGTGTAGCTGCTGGTACTCAAGGACGCGAGAATGATCTTCGTGCATGGCCGCCATGCCGAATGGTTCACGGCCGCCTCTCCCGACACGGCCTATTTCTGTCCTAGCAGATGCTAGATGGGGAGAGGATAAATAGGCTGCACTGGAGTGTTGGAAGGGGCATCGAGCTAGCTCGACAACTCCTCTCTGCAGGGTTTTCTTCACTTGCTTGCATCGGCCATGCAGTTCTCGCTCGCCACCGTAGCTGTTGCTCTCGCTGCCTTTGTTGGCACCGTCGTCAGCGAGTCGCACACCGTGCACTTCGATAACCGGTGAGCAGCATCGTTGCCGACTCCTTGATCATAGCCAATTTTGACCACTCTTCTTTGCAGCTGTGGTTACGGAACGGTGAGTAGCGACAGGGCACCATTGGACCGCCTCCACGCTGACATCCAGCTCAGCCCACGCTCATCCGCGGCGGGACCGTCCTCTCCACAGGGGGCGACTACACCTCCAACGGCCCCCTCACCGCCGCCATCGCGTACGTCTCCTCCCTCTCACTGCCTTACATCCCTTGATCGTCGTCCACTGACGCCCTCGCCAGTTATTTGCAGACAGGTGCGTTCCTCCCTCTCCCCTGACACAGACGCCAACGCAAACACTGACCGCGGCGAGCAGGGAGCTGCGGCTTCAACGGCGAAGGCTGCACGCTCATCGAGACGACGCTCGTGAACCCGACCTCGCCCGGCTCGGGCTCCTCGACGGACATCAGCCTCATCCCACCCCACTCCTTCAGCGTCACCTCCGGCTTCGGGTCAGTCCCTCTCGCTCTCTTCTCCATTGTGCTTTTTTACTCAATGTTGATCGGGGCGACGTGTGCAGGTACTACGGCGGGTGCGACGGCGCGGGGGCGGACTGCACGTACTCGGGCTGCCCGACGGCGTTCCACAGCTCGGGCGACACGGGCGTGCAGGTGGCGTGCCAGTCGAACAATGTGAGTGTTTCCGGTGCGTGTTGTGTTGGAGATCATGGATGCTGACGCCTTCTCTGGCCGTACTAGGTCAATCTGGCCATCACGTTCTGCGACTGAACGGAACCTTGGGGGGAACAAGTTAGAATTCGGGATACGTAGGGACGTGTTTGAAGATATGTACAATTAGGTGCCGATAGCTTGGAATAGCAGAAATGGGAAACGCTGCGAACGCAACTTGAAGTGCTGTTCGCCCATGACTGAGCTCAGATGACATCTACGCCGAATCAAGAAGAGGGACTCGGCTGTCCCACGCGTCGCTAATTCGCTGCACTAGGTGCCGCACGGTGCAGCGGCAAAAGGCACAGGTCTGGGGCAATTCGCCGACGACGCCTAGCAGGCGATTCGGTGGTAGAGCTCGTAGCTTCATGAAGTTTGAAGTTTCTGCCAGGTAAATAGGCGCTCCTCACTAGCTTAGGCGCTCTCGGAGAAAATCGGCATGCCACGTCATATCGGACACGACCAACGCCGTCAACACCTGCAGCCACAGGACTCTTTCCTGTCCGCTCTCGTAAACTTTGCTGGCTCCCCGTCTGTTTTATTTGAGCCTCCTCTACGCTACGTGGTCCTGAGAGCTTACTAAGCCAACTAGGCTGGGTCTATGCGGGGGTTTGGGGCGTCGTTTACTGGCATGTTCTCCGGTTGCTTCTGGGCCCTGGCGGCGCCCGTGAACACCACTTAACCCCGGACTCCGACTCCAACTATATGGATTCTGCGCGCTGTTCAGAGGAGCTTCGTGGCTCTACTGGCCAATATATCAGGGCACTGTCCGGCTCCGTTGAATGTTTCCAGCGCGGTGCTTGACCGATGGTTCTGGGAGCGCTCTCGAGACTCGCTGGTAGCGCGAGGGAGCTGTGATCCCTATTGTCTCCCTGTCTGGTGCATGCACGCAGCTTGTGCCCCAGGACGTTTCTTGGAGGCGAGAAGGGACCTGCCCATGCACGGCTCAACTATAGCCCTTTGCTCCAGGCAGAAGCATCCTCCTTTTGGCGCATGGAGTCGTCTATCAACTTCGATGGACCGCTCGGACTGCTAAGAACCTATGGCTGTAGATGGCGCCGTCGCACGTGCGCCTGATGTCGGCAGGTGAGCTTGGTATGCTGAGCATTCCAAGGATGGTGCGTGCTGACGATGCTCCTGGTGCTGGTCTTCAGGCCTGGTCGCCGCCAGCCACCCTCACCTCCCAAGGAGGACATGAGCGGCCAGTCCTGGGTACCGCTCCGAATGTCGCACTGCGGTCTATCACCCATCGCGGCGTTGTCCACAAATGCACTCCATCGGGGTGGACTCGGAGGTGCTAGAATGTGCAGAGTGCCGCACGACGGAGATGACGGTCCTAACTTACACCACCACAGCCTATGTGAAGAGCATCGGATGCGCTGTGCGAACGCCAGCCCATACACTCGACCATGGTGCCCAAGGATGATCATTGCGCCTACACTGGAGTGCGGAGCGGCCTGTGGTGCACGACCGTCTTGCTGAAACAAGAGCATTGCGGTACGAGCGGAGCCTGACGCAAGTTAAATGGGCTGCATTCTACCATGGACAAGGGTATCGAGCCAGCTCGACACGCCTCTGCTAACACCCTCTGCCAATTTGTTCTCCCTCTTCACTTGCACTCAACATGCAGCTCTCTCTCGCCACTGCTGCTGTCGCCCTCGCTGCCCTCGTCGGCACCGTGGTCGGCGAGTCGCATACCGTGCACTTCGACAATCGGTGAGCAGCTCCGTCTCTCCTTCCTACCGAGTCCGAGCTGACGCGTCGTTCGTGCTGCAGCTGTGGTCGCGGAACCGTAAGTCATGAAGCAGCAGCCATATACGGACACCACGCTCACGTCCAACCCAGCCCATGCTCGTCCAGAGCGGGAAGGTCCTCTCCAAGGGAGCCGACTTCACCTCCAACGGGCCCTTCAAGGCTGCCATCGCGTAAGCCCCTCCTCTCCGCCGTCCTCTTCGCTCGTTCGTCACTAACACGACGTTCGATACTAGTTACCTCCAGACAGGTATGCGCTCGCTGCCCCCGACCGTCGTACCCGAGGCAGCAGGCTGATCCGCGCTCCCATCCCCATCCCGGTCCCCGTCCTTTACGTGCATCAGGGAAGTGCGGCCTCAACGGCGACGGCTGCACGATCGTCGAGACAACGCTCGTGAACCCCACTGCGCCCGGCTCGGGCTCCGGCTCGTCCACCGACATCAGCCTCATCCCCCCGCTCGCGTTCAACGTCAAGACCGGATTCCAGTCAGTCCCTCCATTTTCTCTCTGTATGAGCTCCTCTTCCTTTTTCTTCGCTGCTTTCTCCTTTACGTAACATAAGTTGCTGACCGGAACTATGCAGCTACGAGAACGGCTGCGACGGTGCGGGGGCGCAGTGCGACAGCCAGCAGTGCACTACCGCGTTCCACAAGCCGGACGACACGCAGGTCCAGGTCGCGTGCCAGGTGGACAACGTGAGTCACTGGGCCGCTCTGGAGTCGATCTATGTATGCTGACGTTTTCGCTTTCGCTATACCACACAAAGGTCAATCTGGTCATCACGTTCTGCGGCTGAAGGAAGCTTCGATGCAAGAGGAAAAGATACTGGTTGGTTCAAGATACACGAGAACCAAGGATGTCGATCACGTATCGACAACGACGCGTCTTGTAGGAATATGAATATGAATATGAATATAGAGCAGCTCGAGTTTGGAAGATCGCGGACGTGAAGGCGGACGTGAAGGCGCGTGCTTTGCCTCCTCCGCTTCTGCAGAAGCAAGATAAACCCTCTTACGTCACGTCAATGGACGCGAGAATTCCTTTCGGGGTATCTTTTTGAGCCCGAGATCTTGTCTTGCTCCCCCAGAAGCGTCATTCCCCTCTCCGGAACATTCGAACTGCTCATCCATGAGGATACGGCCCTGGAGGTGATGGCTTACTCTAGGAAATGGGTGACGAGACAACTGATCGTGAGGGGACGTGCCGCACGCTCGTTGTCCAATAGGTGAGATTCGGCCTCAGCCTCGAGGAGCTCGTCGGGTGCGTGATGAAGCTCACAAATGGCCGGGTATATGCGTGGATAGATGCCCTGTGCACGACGACCTGGTCTTCGCATTCCCGTGGCGCCAGCGATGAATGTATTCAGCATTCAAGGTGCCGTTATTCGAGGACTAACATTCTCAGGCGGACGGAAGATGGCAGGAACGCCTCCAGGGCGAGAGTGGAGAGGCTCGAAGCAGGCTTCCGGTGCGCAAGGTTCCGAGTGACGGCCACGGGATTCGCGAGTCTTAATGTTGCATGCTCAATCTAGGCTCCAGTTATGCGCCACTCAGCTTGTGTCGCATCCGGCCTTGGAGTAAGCCTGAGTGGTTTACCTGCTATCACACGGTGTAGCAAAGATGCTCGGCTGCTGGTATGGCTGAGCCGCGAACGTTTCCGCTTGAGAAGCAGGCGGCCTGAGGAGGGGGAGGCTGAGGCGGTTAAATAGACCATCTTTCAGTCCTGTCGTACTCCGTGTCCCACCTCCGGTCTTCCTCCTCCTTGTTTCTACCATGAAGTTGGCTCTCTCCACCTCGGTCGTGGTCCTCGCCGCGCTCGCTGGCTCCGTGGTCGGAGAGACGCACACCGTGCATTTCGACAACCGGTCAGTATTTATATTACGTTCTTCGTTTATAATACACTGGCTGACTTATTTTTTGTGTAGCTGCGGCTATGGGACTGTGAGCGCCGAGGCTGGGTGTTTAACTCGCTGTCTTACGCACTGAATGACAGCCTGTCTTAGTTCAAGGCCCGAGCATCCTCTCCACTGGGGACCCCTTCACTTCCGACGGACCACTCATCGCTGCCATCGCGTACGTCCATACTCCTTCTGCTTCTTGTGCCTAAACCTGCGCTCTGCCGAAACGACGAGTCTCTGACAACGTCAATAGTTATTTGCAGACCGGTATGTCCCTCACGGAAACATCAACGTCTCAGCGACGCGATTCCGCCGCCTGACCATCCTTCCAACCCTTCCCCCCCCACCCCAATTGGCACTCAAAACAGGGTCCTGCGGCTTCAACGGCGAGGGCTGCACGCTCGTCGAGACGACGCTCGTGAACCCGACGTCCCCCGGCACCGGCTCCTCGACCGACATCAGCCTCATCCCCCCGCACGCATTCAGCGTCACGTCGGGCTTCGGGTCAGTCCCGCCGTCCGCTTCAGCCTTCCCCCATTGCTAACACGGAGCGACTCTGATTGGGACGTGCGCAGATACTATGGTGGCTGCGACGGCACGGGCACGGACTGCGACAACGAGAACTGCACAACGGCATTCCACGTAGCGTACGACACGAACGTGCAGGTGGCGTGCCAGGCGGATAATGTGAGTAGCTGGTGGCTTGCCTTGTTATCTCCGAGGGCGAAATCTACATATGAGTATGAGGAGCATACGCTGATGTATCGTCTGTCCCGCAGGTGAACTTGGCCATCACTTTCTGCAAATGAACCGAGCCACGCCTCGGAGTGAGATAGGCGGGGGAAATGGCAGACATTCAAGTGATGGCATGGGATACAGACCGAGCTTTCGGTTGTCTATGTACCGACGCACATTTTGTTCCGTGTGGTTAAACCCATGTACGGGTTTCAATAACAAGATAACCCGCGTGTCTCGACTGGAGGAGGGGATGCCGGGGTCGGAGACTTCGACTGGGATGAGATTCAAGGCAGGCGCTTATTCCGCTCCGGCTTTGTCGGGCTGCCACGTGGTTGAGCTTGGGTGGGTCGAACGCTCTCTCCGAGTCTCCCATCATCTCAGCCTCTCTCCTCCTCCATCCACTCAGACAACTATGGCCTAGTCTCAATCAGAGCTGCGAACAAACCAAGTACCGACTCCAACTCTTCTGTGGCGGCTATATCACCCCGGATCCGTGTCTATCTGTCCTTGATTGATTGCGAACCTCGCCTCGAGCTGGAGGATTCTCTTCAAAATCCAGCTGCTGGCCCCATCTGGTGTCCCTCTCGGGCATATTTGAGAGCCTTTGGAGACACGTTCAATGTGCAGAGCGGATGTATGCCGAGGCTTGGCTTATGGATGTCGTCTGTCTCTGCCGGTGGCTCACTGCGGCGTTCGTCGATGACACTGAACCCGGACCCCAGCTCCGAACGTGCGGCTCGAAGGATGAAGAATACTGGATTGTGCCGCGCTCTTGGATCCGATTTCATGCTTCTTGCCGATTTTGTTCTGATGTGAACACGGCCTTAAAGTGAGTACGTCCGCACAACGTTCGTGTATTGATGGGTTTGCAGGCGAGCTCGGAACTACGAGTGGTCGCCGCGCTTCCACATCCACCGAGGCGGCCCAGGAAGCGTCGCCGCGCCTCGAGCTCGCGGAGCGCGCGACATACCCCCATCCCCCATCAAGTGTTTAGTGAACTATACATGGCACGTCGTGCTACGAGAAGCCATAACTATTCACTTTCGTGCATTGGCGCCAAAGTCGTTCGTCGCTTCCTGATTGATCATGGATGGCGAGTCGCGCTTGGCCGGAAGTGGCGGTCTGTTCATTGCTTCGCAGGTTCTACAGCATCCTCCCGGCCGGAGAACGATCACTCAGACTCAGAGAGGCCGTGGGGCTCGGACAACGAGAGCGCACGGTCATCCGGTCACAGACGGCGTGTACCAGTCGCGCGTTTCGGTGACCGTTTGGGAGCTGGACTACTGCCCTTTGGTGGTCTCCTTGTGCTTGTAATGTAAGCTACCGGAACAAACCTGCTGGTTCCTACTGCGTTGCTCGGTGAGGCATAGCAAATCCGATCTGCCTCTCTTGTCCCACAGGCATAGCTAGCCACGGTTCGGATCGAAGAGGAGACACGGGACGACGCCCATTAGCGCAATGTCGCATTTCGGTCCATCGCTTGCTGCCTACCCGTCGAGTGCACCCAGGCAGAAGGCTACTGCACGTCGAGAAGTGCCACTGACACTAGGCCCGGAGATTCTCGAAGCATCATAGAGTACCTACAGTTCCGACTGATGGCGGCGTCCCGACGGCGCAGAGGAAGGATGCACGGCGGCTCGGGTGCTCAGCCATCGCGCACAAGAATTGTCATCGCGCTTGCATCGTGATGTGGAACGGCCACTGGTGACTGGTCGTCTCGCTTTCTGGCGAGGGTTGTTTCCGAGCCGTAGGACGCGGAAAGGTTAAATAGGATGGACTGCGCTGCTGAGGAGGGCATCGAGCCAGCTCGGTACCTCCTCCTCAAGCATCTCATCTTCCACAGAGTCCCTGCTCTTCACTCGCACTCACCATGAAGTTCACTCTCACCACCGCTGCTACTGTCTTCGCTGCCCTCATCGGCTCCGTCGTCGGCGAGTCGCACACCGTGCACTTCGACAACCGGTGAGCCAGGTTGCCTCTTTTCTCGCGAAGCCCTAATTAACCCGGTCGTCCGTGTTCCAGCTGCGGATATGGAACCGTAAGTCGGGAAACGACGAGTTCGAGAATCGTCCATACTTACCCCCACCCCAGCCCACCCTCATTCAGGGCCCGAACGTTCTCTCAACCGGGGGCGACTACACGTCCAACGGCCCTCTCATCGCCGCCATCGCGTACGTACCCTCCTCTTCTCCGCATCGCCCCTCGTCCCCTTGTATTGACGACAACTCCTACAGTTACTTGCAGACGGGTACGTTGCAGCCAGTCCACAGGACATCTCCGAGCATCCGCTAACCCGACCACGACTCGGACACACAGGCAACTGCGGCTTCAACGGCGACGGCTGCACGCTCATCGAGACGACGCTCGAGAACGTCGCGCCCGGCAACGCCGGCTCCTCGAGCGACATCAGCCTCATCCCCCCGCACGAGTTCAGCGTCACGTCCGGCTTCGGGTCAGTCCTCCCCTCGCCCCTCGTCCGTCGTCCGTCGTCGTTGTGCGTCCGCTGACACAGCATGTGCAGGTACTACAACGGGTGCGACGGCGCGGGGGCGGACTGCACGTACCAGGGCTGCCCGACGGCGTTCTACCACCCGGACGACACCTGGGTCCAGGTGCCGTGCCAGGTCGACAACGTGAGTGGCTGCGCCGGTCCTACTATTTATAAGATGGGATAGAGCTGATTGCTGTTTCTTGGGGCTGCAGGTCGACTTGGTCATCACGTTCTGCGCGTGAACGGAGCGATGGCTTGAGCTTGAGGAGTACTAGCCAAAATATAGATATGCTGGTCCGGTCTGGAGAGAGCTCGAGTTGCTAGCTATACGCTATGTTTTTGGAATGAATACTGCAGTTGTTCATCCAACTCTAAACTCTGGATCGAGCGTGATTCGGGCTCTGCGATGTAGAGCGTCGTGACGAGGGGAGATGTACAGGTGCGCGAGTGCGATGAGCCCCGAGAGGGTGGGGCGCGTGAGGTCGCGCTGCGCGTACGACTTGATTCTGAGGTGTTCGACGTTGAGGCGCGCGAGCAGCGGCCACGCTGTGCTGAGCCCGAAAAGGTCGACGTCGCAAATTGAGGGCTTGATGGACATAAAGGCGGCGCGGAGCGCGGTCGTGCGTGGCAGCGCGAGGCCAAGGTCGAGCACGCGAATTGTGAGGGACATTGCTGAAAGGGTCAGGCAATAGGCGGCGGGCTTCCTCAGATGAGGGATCAGGGTGCGCCTCTGCATCTGGATGCAAGGAACGTCCACATCGAAGCGTGGACGTCGTCTCTCTCAGGCAGGGGCGCCGAGATCACTCGATTTGCCACAACAATCATCGCATACAACCGTCAGTAAGGTACGTGATCCCCTCGTGGAAACTCTTCGCCATTGTGGGGAACCAGGCGATTCAGAGCTGAACAGATTCTGCTGCATGGGCGAAGGACCACTGCTCTTCGCCTCGATTCTGGATAAAATTAGAGAGAATCAGACACGACTCGGAGGAGGAATGGGCGTAAGGGACCATGGGGAGGTGCAAGGTACCACGTCCTTTCTCCGTAAGTTCCTACGGGAAGAGCAAGCTTTTTGACGACAGGGAAGGCATCATATCGCTCTGAAATATGTCGTGGTTGGATACCCGATCTGCCAGAAGCACAAGGAAGACTGGGAAGGCGTCGTGCATGGCTGTTGACAGGCGGAAGGGAGGAACAGCGGGCGCAGTTGGCAAACGCGAGGCGACAGAGGGAGACGGTGGTTCCACAGACTCTCCAGATCTAGGTGTACACCATCTGGCGAGGTGCGCACAGCCCCGGACCTGTGGCTGCACGTGGATGTTACAGTCAGCACGAGCGTCGAAAATGGTCCGCGAACACCCACCTCGACTCATGATTTCGAGTTCTGTCACTTAAGGTCCGTGTACGCCGTACCGTTCTCGCGCCCGATCCGCATGGCCTGGACGAATCGCAGGACATCAGCCCAGCTCTTCCCCGCACCCGAATAGCGCAGCACTTGCGGGTCAGCCAAGTCGATCCAGGGGAAGACGCGGTCGATGGCCGCGGCGATATCCATGTGCACCTGGGGCGTCGACGGGGGCGCGATGCTGTCGATCCACATGGAGGGCAGCCCGTGTCCCAGTGCCGGAACCGCGCTCTTCTCGAGCATGGGGCTGGGGTCGAGCTCGGGGATGTAGAGCGTAGAGAGGCAGGGACATCGCCGCGCGAGCTCGATTATCCCGGAGAGCGTGGGGCGCGAAATGTGGGGCTGCGAGTATCGCTTGTTGTGCTCGACTCGGAACGTCGCGAGCTGCGGCCAGGCAGCGCCGAACCGGGCGAGATCGGCGTCGTGGATGCAGGGCTCGACGAAGAGGAAGGCGACGTCGAAGGACCTGATTTTGGGGAACGCGAGGAGGGGCTCGAAGTACTCCATGAGCGAGCTTGGCCGCATGGTGAACGCGTGAGTGTAGTGCGCCTTGAACGAAGCGAGGAGCGCGGAGTTGAGGCTTCGACACAATGCGGTCGACAAGTGGCGAGGCTGCCCAGCACTGGGTGGTTGTGTGACATGGAACTCGGTGCGCTCTAAGTTGGGAAACTCGCATGCAAGGATGAATGAGACGAGATGGTCGCAATATCCGCGTAGACTGAGTCCGGCCAAATCTTGAAAAGCATGCAGGGGGAAGGCCGGAGCAGTGCTTCCCGTAAGATCGATAGAGCATGACAGGTTTCGCAGCGTCATCAGAGATGAAAGCACCTGCAGATTAGACTCGTTGAGCGGGACATTGTCAGGAAGAGAGAGGGATTTCAATTGTTTGAAGTGTATGAAAAATGGGAGGTAGGCTGCGGCGCTGGCCAAGTAAAAGTGCGAGCCGAAAGTGAAGTCTTCGAGGTCAGGCACCATCAGTGGGAGGGTCTGAAGGAGCGAAGTGGACACGTGTGAAAAGCTCGCAAGCTTCTCTTGCTCGAACTCGCTCGAAAACCAGATCTCCAGGCATCGTAGTGTAGGTGGAAGTAAGAGGGGGAGGGTCGATACGCCGAAGACGCCAATGAAGTAAGCACTGAATTCGCGAAGGCGGGGCATCAACGGGGCGCCTCTAGCTTTAGCTGCCAGAAATGGCCAGACCGAGGGGTGGATCTCGCCCATTAGTTGCCCATTTACGATAGCGATGTGGATGCGCTGTGCGTAAAGCTGAAGCCTCGCCCAATGTTCCGGTAGAATTGCACCGCACAGCATCTAAAGCACAGATTGCACGGATTGTTAGGTTTGATCGAGTAAGATAGATCTTAGTGTGACCTACGAATTGCGAGTCGACGCATTTATACTCAGGCAACACTTTCAGCAAGGGATGGAGACTCCCCAACGCCAACTCGCGCCACAATGCATCCAACGCGTGGTGGGACAACATGCGGCAGGTTACTGCTGCCGTGGCCAGTGCTGCACGACAAGTTTGCCTTGATCGAGACAGTTCTTCAGAGTCGTTGGCCATGTTTATACCTGGACTCAAGTGCCTGAATATCATCGTCAGAATGTCCGGGCAGGCCAATGCGTGCGCAGATGGGGTCATGATCTGCGGAACCGAGGGTTAGTATCCGAGTCGTTGCATCAATCATGAGATGATGAATGGCCGCAGCCAAGTTGAGCCATGTACCTTTAGAGTCGCCAAAGTTGGCATGACAGGAATCACTTGGAGGTCAGTAGACATGGCTGATGTAACGGAGGGCAGCAGCGAACAAGTGTGCGACGTGGTCGAGTCCAAGGAGTGAGTTGACGCGCAGATCCTCGTCTGCGGAATGGGCGCCTGTAACCTTCCCGGCAACTTCCACGCGGCGGACTGAGGTCGTAAACTCAACATACAGTAGAACTCACTCTTAGTCGAGAACAACACTGCTGAGCGACGTAATTGTCGTCATTCCGACCATCCACTAGTCCTGCGAAACGTCCGGTCGCTGTCCCGAAGTCCATCCTCCCGGAGTCCACCCCACTGCTTTGGCCAACTATCAGCGTTATCAGATGCATGCACCTCCGCCTCCTTCAAATTTTTCGGCGCCGTAGACCACGTCAAAATGTCTATGACCGGCTTCAAGTCACGTCAGGTTCCTCTGCGGTGCGTTTCAGGTCTGGTCGTCGTGCTCGGAGGCTCGCTGAAGACAGGAGGCTCGACGCACCCCCAGTGGGAGTGCCAGTCAGACACGTTGCTGCAGTTCAGCCTAGATGGCGTTCCGGAGTCGGGACGATCAGCCTGAGCACACTGACCATATGACATGTACATGGAATAAGATGACACGCACAAAGCGAGCACAGAGTTGGAGTACACTGTCGAGAGCTGGTGGATGACTTACGGCGCGCGAAATCCTCATCAGTGGAAGGGCTGAGAGGCAGAAAGAGAAACACACTCGCGTTTGGTGGCAGATATGGATGCTGGCACGAGGAGAGGCCCTACTGGAACTCTGATGTGGCGTGCTCAAAAGCATTCTTCCGATGTCAGGGTCAAGAGTCTCAGGCGATCGGAAGGAGCGTTCCATTGGCGACGGGCGTGCATCATTTTGGTCCGATCGCTCGGCCATCGCACATACTCATCGCGCCCGACCCACGATGCCGAGTGCACATCTGTCCAACCGCCTCGCTATCCTTCCATCATTCCCATCCTGTCGGACGACGCGTAGAAGTTAAATAGACACTTCACTGCTCCCTGTCCGAGGGTCACCCTGCCATGCAGTTCTCTCTCGTCACTGCCGCTTTTGCGCTCGCAGCCCTCGCTGACACTGTCGCTGGCGAATCGCACATCATACAATTCAACAATCGGTGAGCACCTGCCTCTCCTGTGTCATAAATTTCGCTGGCTGATTCTCTATTTTATGTTATAGCTGTGGCTTCGGGACTGTGAGTATCATTTACGTGCATGGCGCCCTTGCTCATCTCGCTTCTAGCCCACTCTCATCCAAGGCTCTACTGTGCTCTCTACTGGGGCCAACTTCACCTCCAGCGGCGCTCTCATCGCTGCCATCGCGTAAAGCCTTGTTCTCTGCCCCATCTCTCACCCTCCGTTTCCTGATACCCTGTGTAGTTATTTGCAGACAGGTGCGTCCAGAAGCGAAGCATGTGCACCCGGATACTCAACTCATCACCATGCTTGCATTTTCATCCTGCTCAGGGAGCTGCGGCTTCAACGGAGAGGGCTGCACGCTCATCGAAACGACGCTCATGAACCCTGTAGAGCCGCCCGGCGTGGGTTCTGGGTCGGACATCAACCTTATCCCACCGCACACGTTCAGCGTCGCGTCGGGCTTCGCGTATGTCTCTATTCCTTAAAACAGCGGTTCGGGGACGACGATCTCTGACTGTGAGTTATTGACGGTTGGGGTGTTCGCATAGGTACTTCAACGGGTGCGACGGCGTTGGTGCGTACTGCAATGACCCTGCCTGCCCCGCAGCAGCCCACAGCGCAAACGACTCATTTCTGCAGGTGCCGTGCCAGGCGGATAACGTGAGTCGTTGTAGAGTCAATCATATGCGCACTGTAGGACTTGCTAACGACTTTGCCTGTACGCAGGTGAACTTGGTCATCACTTTTTGCGACGAGTCCTAAATCCGGAGAGCGTAACCCGGGCACCGGCCCAGACATGGCAAGCCTGGCGTTGACTCGAAAAGCATTACTTACCGCTGCAGACTCTGTGCACTGATCGCAACGACTGGACGTCTTGCTCTCTTTGATATTGGCATATGACAATAGCGGTGACCAGTAACACGCACCAATGGAGGGACTGCCTGCTTCGGAGCTCTAGGGTGGTAAAATGGTTCGTGGCTTCCTTCGTAAATGCATGCATGTGTTCCTGTCCCAGTAAACAGCATACAGTTGCAAGAACGACTTGGGAACAGCCTGCCACAAGTGAGACATACCGAGCGCGAGTCCTCCATTGGCCTCCTAGACGTCTGCGAACTATCGTATTTCGCTATAATGGCCTCTATTTCAGCATTTGATGCGTAAAACGGTGGGTATATGCGAGTTCGATGGTGGCTGCGAGGATGGGACTGAAGAAGAGAGTCGGACACGGGGTGTCGTGGGAGAACAAGCGCCTGCTCTGCCGCGCCAGCGCCGCTGCCACGTGTTGCTCTTCTGCCCGTCTCGCAGGACTCAGCTTCACGCCTTATTATCATGTCTGAGTTTCCTCACAGCGCTTCCTGCCTCCATTAACTTCTTCATATTTGGTGAGGCCAAGGCTTGAGCACAAGAATGGGTTCTCCATTGCCCCGAAGGGCCTGGTCGCGTCGCGGTTAGTAGTCACGGCGGTCTCGCCGGGACCTTCGAAAACATAACAAGCAAGGCGACCACCCATTCGAGGTCCTCTCCCATTCGGTTCGGACATACACGGCGTAGATGTGATTACACTGCTGTTATTCACGCTCATGGGATGGTCTCACAATCGCGCCGTCGCGTACGGAATGCTACTCGCATTGTGCTGGCTGTGGTAACGGACAAAGAGAACAGTCTTGCTCCAGCCTGTGTTCTCGAAATTAGTTATCCGCATTGACCTGTTCAACACCTGGCACCAGCAAATCTACGCGTCCTTAGAGCCTCGCACTTCTTCGAACCCCGCACGCTCACCATGGTCAGCGTCAAAGGTATGTGCTCATTCCGACCTCATATGAAGGGTTTATGGCAGTCGACCTCTTGCTTAGTAGCTCAGCGCAAACGCTAATCGGTGGGGTGTGGCCCTCACGCGTCATGACGTACTCACGGCTGTAAGTATCGGTCCACGGCGAGGTACGTCGCTTCTGGAGTGCTTGCTGTTCGGCCGCCATCAGGCGATCTACCAGGGTTGACGTGGTGCTTCGATGATTTGACTTGCAGGAACCTGCTCCACATTCACGCATCTATTCTAGGCGTCAATATGCTCACTTGCAGATACAGTCGGGACCGATGATCCGCTCGCCAGGTCTCCTTCCAAGATACAAGTCTCTGAAGGATGACAGCGTGCCTCCAATGGCGCTGTAGCAAATGCGACGAGGTGGCTGGATACTGAGGCGTCATTGTCGGTACAGTACGACACAAGAATGGGGTTAAAAAAACGGACTCCGGGGCTCTGAACAGCATTGAGCCCTTTCGACAACTCTTCCTCTGTTCTATCCATTTACATCGCACCATGCAGCTTGCTCTCTCCACCTCTTTTGTCGCCCTCGCTGGTAGGGACTACAACGGAGTTTACAAACTGCAGGCTTAATAGGCCTTGCAGCTTTGAGGGCCACCTTCCCGCTGCATACAGTGGCGCATGCTGTGTCGTGCCACGAGATGAACTTGGGTCTCGAACCGAGTGGAACGTTCCTGATCGATGACCGACGTCCTGCGGCGAGGACGCGCACCTCCACCCCTTGCTAAATACTCACTATGACCTGCGCCTTGCATCCGTGTCACATTCGCTGCCCCTTCGTGGCGGAGCCCTGAGGGCGCAGCGAACGCGCCTCCTTAAGTACCAGTACCTCCAGACTCGCTGGGTTCAGCGCGCAACATCGACGACGTCGATCTTGACGAGCTTGACACCTGTCAGTGTTGTGGATCGAGGAAGAGCGCTTGTGGCGGACCTTGTGGCGGACCTCGTCCTATTTTGGACAGCGGGACAGAGAGCGGGTCCCCAGGCCTCAGCGGTTTGTGGCGTCCGTAGCTTCAGGATGTCATGGTGGCACCATCGCGAGCACACACTGAACATCACGGTTACCAGTATGGGTGGCTGGGTGGCAGAACACTGGAGGGGTGGAACGCTGCGAGCGGAAAAGATCAAAATTGGGTAAGGGACATTACAATGGCGTACAGCGGATCGGGATGATCTGGGACATATGTGGCGGGGAAAGGTGGCCTTCAAAGCTGCAAGGCCTATTAGGCCTGCAGTTTGTAAACTCCGTTGTAGGTCCCTCCTCGCTGGGCTCATCGGCTTCGTTGTCGGCGAGACCCACATCGTGCGTTTCGACGACCGGTGAGCAACATCACGCGTTCTTCGTACTTGCGAGACCTTGGATGACCGACGTCGTTGTGCGCATGCATAGCTGCGGCATTGGCATGGTAGGTGGCGCCTACGATGTTGACAAGCACGGCAGCCTCAGCTCATCCAGGATGGCAAGGAGCTCTCCGGGGGCAGAACCTACATCAGCAACGGACCCATCGTGTCTGCCGTCGCGTGAGTCCCCTGGGCCTTCTCGCAGACTGCTCTCCGTCTCCCAGGCTAATAATTTTAATTTCCACAGTTTCCTCCAGACCGGTGCGTCGTCCGTAGAGCAAGTCCAGCGGTCTGACTGACAGTGACACCTTCATCGGGCTCGGACACTCAAGGCTTCTGCTGGTTCGCTGGCAACAACTGCACCGCCGTCGAGATGACGCTCCAGAACGACGACCCGGGCTCCGAGACGGGGCTCAGCATAATCCCCCCGTACAGGTTTAGCGTGCCCATGTCCTTCGGGTCAGCCTTCCCCGCGTCACTCTGACTCCGCCTGCCTGAGTATAGGGCTTGTCGCTGACGAATGCAAATGCGCATATGCAGGTACTACAACGGATGTGACGGGGTCGGATCCGTCTGCGCCGACGACGACTGCCCCGGGAGGAGGGATAGGCTGCCGTGCACTGAGGAGAACATGAGTCAGCTGCCAGTTGTTGGCGGAGAAGCTCTTTGTGACGTTTTTTCTACGAACTTAGGTGGATTTGATGATCACGTTCTGCCCTTAAAGTGTGGGGGAGTGTTGGGGAGAATTGAGTCAACATCCAGTGCACTGGAGAGGTCCGTGAATATGTAACACTAGGAAATCGCTGCTTTGTAGTATGCCAAAGGCGGGTTGTTGTGAATGCTAGCGTCGTGGCTCTCGTAAATATACATGAGCTTGATGAGGACTTGGGAAAGACCAATGCCCTTCTCAAGCACCATTAGGACTGTAGTCCCGGGGTTCACGGACGTTTCAGCTATACAAGTTGCCTTGCAAGGCGCACGGCCTCGAATGGTGACCTAGTTCCCGAACTGTGTATCAGGATTCCAAAAAGTTTCAGCGTCTTCGGGTCTTCTTCAACCTCCTCATTGGCCCTGCAAGGCTCACTGTGCATGTGGCATGCCTCGTGATGCCTCCATGGTGCCACCTCGAGCGGCAGGAGGGGTGGATGAGAGGTTCATAAGGGACGTTCGTGGCTCGGAGGTGGTCGACTCAGGTGGGCATCCCCCCGTCTGACCTCCCTCTCCCACGAGCTTTCTCCCACCATGCGACTACCTGGATCCCTCGCCACAGCGGCTCTCACCGTCGCCACTCTCTTCAGCATCGTCGTATGCGAGACGCACACCGTGCACTTCGAGAACTTGTGAGCCCTATACCCTCTCCCACACCAATTCCCATCTAACTTCCTGTGATGCTGCTAAGCTGCGGATACGGAGTGGTAGGTGGTGATTGCGACCGGTGAACTACAACGCCCAAAATACAACGATGCTCACCCACTTGCGAGCGACGCAGCCTCTTCTCATCCAGGGACAGAACGTCCTCTCTTCAGGGGACGACTACACCTCCACCGGGCCCCTCGGCTCCGTCATCGCGTAAGTTTCAGTCTCTTAAAATTCGTGCTTCCTCGGTTACTGACGAGTCCGGCAGTTACTTGCAGACAGGTATGTAACAATGTTCCGACACGAATAACTACAGCTACTTATCACTCCCCTGATACCCGCATCCAAGACAGCGAATGCGGCTTCAACGGGGAGAACTGCACGCTCATCGAGACGACGCTCGTGAACGTCGCCCCCGGAAACGTGGGCTCCCTCACGGACATCAGCCTCATCCCCCCGCACAAGTTCAGCGTCGCGACCGGGTTCTAGTCAGTGTCTGCCGCTTGCCTCTGTTCGGACTTCAATGAACCCCCAAGGGTTTGCATACGCATATATAGCTACATCGACGGCTGTAACTCCGCAGGGGCCGTCTGCGCCTCCGCGAACTGCACCGCCGCGGCGGCTCCCCAGTCGGTGTTGTGCCAGACGGACAACGTGAGTGCTAGTTCGCTGAGGGCGCTGGCCACACGTGCGTATATGCGCCTGCTCACGGTTTCTCTGGCACCTGCAGGTCAGCTTGGCGATCACGTTCTGCGCTCCGACGTGAACTCGAGAAGCACAATATTGACTTGGGATTCATCAGTTTCGTCTTAAACATGCATGTACGAGTGCGGGCTCCCGGCTGCTGGGTTAGACAAAGAATGGAGGACAGTGCGGCTTGCTGCGGCTTCGAGTTGGGGACGAGCCAACCCTGTGCGACCGGGAGTGGGCGTCCAAAGACATCCAGAGGGAGCAAGAGCCGTGCCTGAAGTTGCTGGGCCCCTGTCATAAAGCCTTCTAAGTTCGATCCGCCATGATCACGTTCGCGCCGCAAGGCACCTGCATATAAGTGGGGCCCCACCGTCCGCCGTCCGACTACACTTTCCCAAAAGCTTCCCGCGTCGCCCCCTGGGTCCAAGTACTGCCACCATGAGCACCCCCCACCACTGGCAGAAGAACAAGCACATCGTTGGCTTTGCATGGCCGACATGGGGTTTCGTACATCCATCTTTCTCGCTCGCGAGCCAACTTGAATGGATGCTGATGATTACTCCCCGCGCGCACTGGCAGGCCACACGCGCCCTCTCGCAAGCCTCGCCGCGCACATGGTCAAGCTGCGCCCCGTCTACGTGACCCTGTTCACCACGGACGCCCTCCACGAGCGCGTCGAGCTCGAGCTCGCGCGCCACTTCGACCTGGGGGCCGGCGAGCGGGAGCTCTTGCAGCGCATCAGGTACGGTACGAAACACAACACACTACCCTCTGAATCGACCTCGAGACTCGGACAGGGTCGCGCGCTGACGGAAAGATCATGCATGCATGCAGAGTTGTATCCGTTGGGGACGTCACGAACCCGGGCGATGGCGACGAGGCGTTCAAGCCGCTGTTCAAGGCGCTCGCCTCGGAAGAAGAGGTCGTCTGCGCGAAGTGTGGAAAGCGTATGCCCCCGCTCGCGAAGCCCTGCGCTGTCATCCTGGACGTGGGTTATTAGGCTGACTGTTAGCATTGAGATCTGAGAGCTTACCTTTACTTACCATGCTCACGCTCATCTGTGCTCGAAACAGTTCTTCTCATTTGAACCGTTCAACTACATCCGGGAGATCGCAGGGGACACCGTCAAAGTGTATGCGTGGGAGTCAGGTATGGCAGCAGGGTTCCTGCGAGTGTTTGAGCCCGAGGACATGGGCGGCATGGGGAACGTCCGCGTCAGGGCCGAGGAGGAGGCAAAACGATCAGGGCGGCCGTATAAGGAGGTTGCGACCGAGGTCGGTAACTCGCTCGCGGCGGCTGATTTCCGATGTCTGGCAGACGTGTGCGCTGAACGGTTTTTGAGTAGATCGCGTTGCAACCAAAGGGCGAGGTGGTACACGTACCCTCCATGCCCCAGATGTACGACTACGAGTACGCGCCCCAGGACGTAAGGAACATGGGATGTTTCACGTCCACGGTCCGATCTCAGGCTGACTTCTCGCTTGCCTAGTTCCCCCTCCCGGATGGTTTCGGCCACGTCGTGTTCCCTAGAGCACACGAGTGAGCTTGCTGTTTTTTCGATGTTACGCTGACACTGGTATACTCACGAGCCACAATTGCCCGGACAGGACGATCGAGGCCATGGACGGCATCCTGCTTGCGACACCAGAATACTACGAACCGGCTGCAGCCACGGCGATAAGGTCGTGGTTTGGCAAAACCGGCCGCCAGGCCAATTTCTGCGGGCCGTTGCTGCCTGCCACTTCAATGGAGGCCGCACGGGAACCCGGAAGGAAGAACGACGTCGGAGCTGGATCAGTTCAAGACATCGAAGAGTTCCTCAACGCCACTCTCGAGGCGTCCGGTCCGAGGTCAATGCTCTACGTACGTGTGAATGCGTTGGGTTCGTCTAATCAGTCGCGCATCCTGAATACCTGGACAGATCTCCCTGGGCACCCTGTTCTGGCCCATCAAGACGCCTCAGAACATGTGGGCTGTCCTCGACGTCGTTATGGAGCTGAATATCCCTTTTGTGAGCACCTTGATTTATCAACAGAAGCCCGTCTGACTCTTGGAGCGTCACCTTCGTCAGATCCTAGGTCACGCGTGAGAATCGGCCTCCATCCCCGAGGAAGTGAGAGAGAAGGTGAAAGCTTACGGGAAGGGGATGGTTGCTTCATGGACGCCCCAGCGCCGAGTCCTGGACCATCCTGTACGTCTCTTCGTTCTTTCACGCACATACGCGCTGTAGACTGTCGCCGCAATACGACAGGCCACGGGGTGGTTCCTGACCCACGGCGGGCAGAACAGCGTGATGGAGTCGATCTCCGCCGGGGTACCAATGTGCATCTCTCACCGCCCCCCCCCCCCCGATCATAGGAGGCTCACCGCGACCACGCTGTGCAGGATATTCTGGCCGTTCTTCGGCGACCAGGCGACGGGCGCCATCCGCTGCGCGGAGCACTTGGACATCGGCTACGAGCTGATCGAGGTGCGGAGCGGGGACGGGCTCAGGCCCGTCTACCGCACCGGCCGCACGCCGCTGGGCACCATAGACGCGATCCGGGCGGAGGTGCGCCGGGTGCTGCAGGACGCATTTGGAGCGGACGGTGCGCGGAAGCGCGAAACGTTGGTGGAGGTGAGGAGGGTGGTGTGTAGCGAGTGGGCTGAGGGCGGCGCATCGAGAAGGGATGCCATCGCGTTCCTTGACAGCTTGTGAGACGTGAACTCGGCGGGTTCTTCGAAGATGTCCACGTTCCGGCTCACGACCGTGAGCATATATACCCAGGTTCTCCCTCCAGTGTGTTACCAAGTTACATGGTTGTTGAAACTTTCCTAGACGAATGACGAGATTAGGGGGAAGGAACATCCCGCTGACTTGGGGCAGCGTCGATGAACGTAGTGTTAATGCCTTTACTAGAGGAAAAAAATTAGACTTATATGATATGCCTTACAATTTGAGTGTTTGTCGGGTCGCTTTAAGCTCGCGGAGGGTTGGGTTTACAAGTCGACAGGGGAACCCAGGACGCCAGCGCTTCATCCGCTCGGCAATCGGAAGATACCGGGTGGCCACGTCATTGGACGATCACGGCTTGCATCCCAGCGAACAGCTTCGTCCCGACCCATGTACTATCTTGTTCCTCTAGAACACGACTCTCAACGAACCTCGTGGGGTCAGGTTGGATGGACTTATGCTTATGCTCTCCATCTCAGTCTCTGTCGGACGATGCATCTTTTCCCCGTTCCTGGAGAACGCCTTGAGCAGGCTCTCGCCTGAGGTCCACACCCCGCTCACGCTCTAAACCACGGGCTGCGCAGCCCTGAACCGCCCCGCACTTTCAGACAGTCCCTTGTGGCCTCTCCGTTGACTATGTGCTGGAAGTGAGTGCATCCACACGATGCGCCGTCATGGGTTGATCTCAGCGTTCGCAAATGCACTCACATATACGACCCCTTGTCCCGCATAGCCGCCGCATATATGCTCTGGAGTCTGGAGATGCCGGAATCCCCACTCGCTTGAGCCTCAACCGGGGCGTGTGACGGTCTCCCGTATGCAATGCAGACGTGTGTTGGACCTCGTGCTGCAGGCCGCCGTGAGTGTTCAGTACTTCAGTCGCAGCCGGTCTAAGCTTTCGTGATTGACTGATTGATGTCTGAAATTATCTCGGTTCGTGCTTCTAGATGTAGCGGCCAGTAGATGGCATCCCAGCTTTTCGAAGCGCGATCCTCTCCGGCTTGAGAGCGCAGCTTCAGCGGGATCGTGCACGTCAAACGGCCCGGAGCTCAGAGATTCGAGTATGGTGTATGAAGCACATTCCATGTCCATGAACGGTTTGGAAGTAAAAAGGTACGTCATGTGGAATATCCATAGCCGTGAAAGGCACTGATGAGCTATGGCGGTCTAGCGTCGGTTTCTCTGGCTGATCTTCGCTCCTCCATCCCACGGACACGCATGAGGCGGCTCCTCGACTCTATCCAATCTCGAGTGCAAGCGAGATCCAGGGCGCACGGCACTGGCGACAGGCAAAGCCAAGCATACAGTCGGGCAGAAGGCTGATATGGGACGAGATGCGGCCGGGCCTATGCTCGGATCCGCTCAAAGCATCTGTTGAATCCAAGTTGAATCCACGGAAAGCCCCACGATATATCTGCCGTCGGCCCGGGGAGGTAGCCAGTCGTCGTACGCAGGAATGACCATCGCGGCCATCCCCAACCGAGTGATCGGCGGTGTTTGGCCGCCTTCCCCGACCAAGGACTCCTTCGGGCCTGCCAGGATGAGGCTAAATAGACGGTAAACTACCGCTAGAAGGGGCATCGAGCCTACTCGATACACCCTTCCAAACCGCCTCTCTGCAGTCGCCCTTCTCCCTTCACCACACGCATTCACTATGTACTTCCCTCTCGCGACCGCTGCTGTTGCCCTCGCCGCCCTCGTCGGCACCGTCGTCGCCGAGTCGCACACCGTGCACTTCGACAACCGGTGAGGGATCCGGATTCCACTCTCTTTCACGACTAGGTCTGACCGATTCCTTGTTCGCAGCTGCGGCTTTGGCACAGTGAGTGCCGAACCGGCAGTGCGGCGCGCGACCCTACTGACACCCAATCCAGCCCACTCTCATCCAAGGCGGGAACGTCCTCTCCACCGGGGGCGACCACACGTCCAGCGGCCCCCTCGTCGCCGCGATTGCGTACGTCCTCATCCGCTTCTCTCCTCTCTTCTCACGCCGGTCGCTGTACTGACGACATGCTCTGTAGTTACTTGCAGACAGGTGCGTCTTCCCACACCCCAATCAAAGAGAAGCTCCCCGGCTAGTAGACTGATCGCCTTGCGCCTCCCCACGCTCCCATCCGACGACGGCGACGGCGACAATCAGGCAGCTGCGGGTTCAACGGGGAGGGCTGCACGCTCATCGAGACGACGCTCGTGAACCCGACCTCGCCCGGCTCGGGCTCCTCGACGGACATCAGCCTCATCTCCCCGCACGCGTTCAGCGTCACCTCGGGTTTCGGGTGGGTCTCACTGTCTGCTCGTTACTCAGCCCGTGCTACGTTGTGGCCAGAGCAAAGCCGCTGACTCGGACGCGAACGGTGTGGGGCAGGTACTACGGCGGCTGCGACGGCGCGGGCGCGGACTGCACGAGCGGGAGCTGCGGCACTGCGTTCCACGTCCCGACGGATACGGGCGTCCAGGTGGCGTGCCAGGCGAACAACGTGAGCAGTGTGTCGGTGCTCGGCTTGTAGCGCCTTGTTGGGAGGACGGATGTATGCTGACTTTTGACTTTTCGCGGTTCGCAGGTGAACCTGGCCATCACGTTCTGTGCTTGAGTAGGATTGGGGGGCGGGGGGGGGGGTGCTGGGCGATGCGCACACAGTGGCATACGTCATGTCATGTATGCGGCCGAAAATCGTGACCCTGTAACACTTCACTTAGGTACTTCGCTTCCTCTCGTATGGAGCGACCACGATGCACGGACGTCAACGGGTAGCAGCGGCGCTCATTTGACCCTTCAGAACTCCCAGGTCGTGCCTGTGGCTCTCTGGATTTCGATGTCGCTCCCGAACTTGTTGGTGTACAAGACTGAATGACACGAGGGGCGCGGGAGCCGCCTCGATCTGCCAATTTGATGACGTATGTGAACGGGTCAGTTGGTGTGATCTTGAACACGAAGACGAGGTCCGGCGCTCGCAGGATCGTCGAATGCTCAGGGCAAATCTCTGCCCTTCACCATGCTCCGCGAGCGCACTCATCGTGAGTTTTTCATCGAGAACTCTGAGAACGTTTTTTTAATTTCGTTCATCTTGACCCCGCTGGCGTCTCGGACTAGGGTGGTGTGCCTGGACTTCCAAGTTTCAGGGGCATGGTGTCGCGCCGCTGTCGCCTTTGATCAAGTCGTGCAAGAACGTCGAGAAAGTCTCGTACCGTTCAAAGTCCCTTCCAACTCTGCTCGGCTCTGCAACAGTAGTTAGGTGATCGCAGGCTTCCAGGTCATTGTCAAGGTCGCAGAGTGGCCCTCACCAAGCTCAGGTACCAACTCGACTTCACATCGTTCATCGCGCACGTCCTTCAGGTAAGTAAGCATTTTTAAATACATTTCGCGGTACTAGTTAGTCCGTCGGGCTCAAAGCCAGCCGGTCGACACAAGTGTGAGCACGCTACATTCCTGCTACTTCGGCTCCGGGAATTTTGCCTCAGGGGAAGTATGACATAGGTCGCACATTGGGGGTACATGCATCAGTACCTGAAATTCGACACACAGGTACTGTGGCGCGAAAAGTCTTACGAATGCAGTCGGAAATGCCGCAGATTTCGGCCATCCAGGTCGTCTTGCAAGACTCAAGGCTCCGATTGATGAAGGCGAGTGCCTTGATTCAAACGATAGATTCGTGACACACTAACACCGAAAAAGTTCCACTATTCTCGCATTTTCCGACCTGTGTTCCAGGAGGGCAGCACAAAGGATTAAATAAAGAGCACACTGGGGCCGCTTGGGAGGCCATCGACTCGCTTCGACATCTCTGGAATCCTCCGCCCCTTCACATTCCCCAGTCTTCATGCAGCTCGCACGCTCATCCCCTGTTATTGCACTCGCTGCTCTCATGGGCACCGCTTTCGGCGAGACGCACACTGTCGCCTTCGAAAACTTGTGGGTAGCCTCATTTCTTCGTCAATGACCATATACTCATTCATCAACTGGTGTAGCTGCGGCTTTGGAACTGTATGTGCAACCCGACGAGGCCTGAGCATACTTATCCACGATTGTATTGCAGCCTCTTCTCATCCAGGGGAACAACATCCTCTCCAGAGGACTGGAATACCACTCCGATGGACCGCTCGTCTCCGTCATCGCGTGCGTTCCGCTCACATGGTATTCTGCTCCGTGCACTGACAAGTCCTGCAGCTATTTGCAGACGGGTATGTTCCGAGGGCTGAACTGCACTGGGGTATTCAAGCCCCGACTATCTGGCTGACGTCTCTGCAGGAAACTGCAACTTCAACGGGGAAAACTGCACGCTCCTCGAGACAACGCTCTTGAACTTTGCCCCCGGCAATGCGGGCTCTCTGACGGACCTCAACGTCAGCCCGCCGCACAAGTTCAGCGTCCCCACCGGCTTCCGGTCAGTGCTTATGTTTCACTCGACTTGACCATCTCATGCGGTCGACGGATCGCTGACTGGGAGGATGTTCCAACTCAGTTACTTCAATGGATGTGACGGCGCTGGGGCTAACTGCCTCAGCCCGAACTGCGCCGCGGCGAGCAGTCCTGTCTCGTGCCAAGAGGACGACGTGAGTCTCCCGATGAAGGGTGTTGTGTTGATCAACTGACGTTTTCTCCGCACGCAGGTCAACCTTGTCATCACGTTCTGCTCCTTACTTTGAGATGTATAATATAGAGTCAGGATATGCACTACAATTTTCTCTTCAACGTGTACCGTTATGTAGGCGTTGCTTCGTCGGAGAGCCTAGTTATGAGAGAAAATCGAGTGGACTGGAATGGATTCGAACTTGTGGCCCCTTGTACAGCGCCTAAACGGCGCTCGGATGATACCGGCGAGCCGAGGTCAGCAAACCAGTCTCCTTTCTCTGCTACTGCGACGACGACGATGCTGCTGATATACACCATGGATCTTCTGACTTCCCTCTCTCTGCTTGTTGCTTCCTCTTCATCCATGGGTACCGACAAATCAAGACTCCGAACCTGGTAAACCTCGATTCAGACACTGGTCTTGAAGAACGCTCTGATTGCTGGACCGTGCGCAGAGGGAGCGTCGGCGTTCTCTTTATCCCCCCTTTCCCTTTCAAGCTTCCACTCCGTCTCCACTGATGAACAGCCTGTTAAAGTGAGTGGCTTCCATGCGGTTCTCAGTCATGGGGTGGTTTTGCAAGCGCACAGCCGTACGCGAGCAGTCGTCATCTATAGCAGTGGCACTTGCAGTTTGGATGCATGCGATGACGTACTTGCTTGAACAGCAGCGGGGCGCGCGACATCCTTCCATGTACATTTTATATGTCTGATCAACTGTACGTCGCACATGGTGCTGCTGTCTTTCGTGGCCGCCCGTAGCGGGTGCCACTGGCTCGAAAAGTCTTCGCTGTTCACTGATTGACCAAAGGTCCTAGGAACGTGCTTCCAGACGTGGACGTGACGGCGAGTGCTCTCCTCCGGAAGTTCTGGGGTATCTTCTTGTCCCTGCAGAGAATGCCTTGTGATGCCCGGGCGGCTGGAAACACATAAAATTAGACGGTGTGTCGCACGTTTGATGAACGACTCGGAGGTCAAGAGGTGGGGTGGTAGCAGCCTTGCAGACATGACTGACGGCATTATGTACGTTTAGGCGTCTGCAGCCCCCGGCCATATTCAGCTAGAAACGAGCGACTTGGCCATCACTCTTGCGTCCTAGCCGCGCCCGTGATATGTCTACTCTGTAGTTTGGCGCCCTCTCTCTCGATTAATGCAAGTAAAGTCCAAACCACCGCTATGGACCATTCGTGCTGCGCTTTATTCTGGCGACAACATACAGTATAGGGCAGAGCTCTGGAACCTGCAGTTATGCTGCGAGAAATAGGCCTGGACTGTCCCACCAGCGCGTGAACCGTGGAGTCATGAGTACGGCAGGCGTCCAAATGCAGGCTCTGATCTGGGTGCTCGGCCATCGCATGCAAGAATGATCATCACGCCGACGTCGTGGTATCGAATGGTCGTAGGTGACTTGCCGCCTTTCTAGAGCGCATTGTTTCCTTCCTGGTGGTATCAGGCTGAAGTTAAATATGCCGCACTCCACCGCTGGGAAGGGCATCGAGCCAGCTCGATACCCCCCTACCTCCTTAGTAAAGTTCCTCCCTGCCCTTGGACCGGCAATGCAGATCTCTCTTGCCACTACTACCGTCGTTCTCGCCGCTCTCGTGTCCTCTGTCATCGGCGAGTCGCACACAGTGCACTTTAACAATCGGTGAACAGCGTTTCTGTCTCTTGCATGTCAAAGCTAACCGTTGCTGGGCATGATAGCTGCGGCTTCGGGACTGTAAGTCAAGAAATAGCTCTCCGACGCACGCCCGTTCTCACAACTTGCGCAGCCCACTCTCATCCAAGGCCCAAACGTCCTCTCAACTGGAGGAGACTACACGTCGAACGGCCCGCTAATCTCCGCAATCGCGTACGTACTGTTGCCCTCTATTCTGCAACAAGCACTTCAGTAGTAACTGGGGACGCCCGCAGTTATTTGCAGACGGGTACGTTGTTGCCGATACAATACAGACTTGAAGGGGGAACCCCCAGCATCGCTGACCCGACGCCCAGGAAGCTGCGGCTTCAACGGGGAGGGCTGCACGCTCATCGAGACGACGCTCGTGAACCCGACCTCGCCCGGGTCGGGCTCCTCGACCGACATCAGCCTCATCCCCCCGCACACGTTCAGCGTCACGTCCGGCTTTGGGTCTGTCCAATCCCGCTGTCCTGTACCGACGGCGCCGGGCTGACGAGTGGTTATATGCAGGTACTTTAACGGCTGTGACGGCGCGGGGGCCGACTGCACCAACGAGAACTGCCCTACGGCCTTCCACCAGCCGAACGACACGTTTGTCCAGGTCGCGTGCCAGGTCGACAACGTAAGTCCCGTCGCGCCGGTGCCTCGAGATCCAGGTTGCGTCAGGCTGCTCAGGTAACATTATGTTCTGACGCTTTCCGCGCCACACGTTGCAGGTGGACTTGGCGATCACGTTCTGCGACTGAAACGGAGGAGAATCGAGAGGCGTTGCGAGACGTATGAGGAGAGAAGGCGTTTTGGCGGCGAGATGCAGCGCTTTCAGCAGACGGCAGACGATCTCGATCGCGATCATGTAGGACTATGAATGCGGGATGCTTTCTTGGAGCTCGGGACGGTGACGCACACGAATACAAGCAAAGTTGGTCACTTGGGCCCTTCAATTTAAGCATTCTGTTCCATCACGGTTACGGTTTCTCAGCTTGCGATTGGGTCAGCGAATATATAGCTCACGCTGGTGTCTGGATGTCCGACTGACTTCGACACCGGTTCAGGACGTAGTACGCACGAGGACAAGCCGAGAGGGTGCCACCGCGCCAATAATACGACACGGGCTTCAATCTGCCAATTCGGCGGCATGTGGCCCTCGGCTCACACGGCTAGCAGCCATCATCGTTGAGGAAGAAGACTTCCCTCCTCATACCGACGCCGCCGACTTGGGCAGCCTGACGCCTGGGGCCCCGATCGCCATCGCCAACAGACCCGTCCGTGTTGGAATGTAAAATGTAAGGTATGTTGTCTGTCTAGGCGTTGAGCGGCAATGAACAAGCATGGTTGACGTGGTTGGGTTCGAGTTGCAATTTGGCGCGCAAATCCTCGTCTGCGGAGTGGTTATTTACCTTCCCAGCTACTTGTATGAATGCCGAAGACCCATATTGTAAGTTAGCGTGAAAGAATCCGAGTAAGACAACGACTCACGGCAGAAATACTCTCATCTCCGAGTCCTGTATATGTTTCTCAAAATACGAATATTCGATAAAAATAACGGTGTCATCCTTAGCCTATCCTCTCATATATACAACTCACAGAAATGGCAAGCGATGTATGCACGAAGCTGTGTCAGTATTTAGGAGAGGAAAACGACGCCGAGGGCGAGACAGAGTACACAGTCGGACGAACCGGAGTTCGAGGAGCCTGAGGGCGCTCGGAAAATACCGCAGAGTCACGTCATTGAGCGCCCAAAAATATTGCATGACTGCTCGCCGTCGCCAAGTTCACTCGACTCTCCTCTGAGTCCTCATGTATAGCTTTCGACAGCTCTCATGCTGCCAGTACCGTCCATCCATCCATGGCCCTTCAGATTCTTCTCCTTCCCGGTGACTCTTGGGCGTTGATGCCATGGATGACGCCTCTTCGAACCGGCGGAACCCGCACTTGCGACTTGGGTCTCGATGTCCAGGGGTTGAAGAAGGATGGATGTTCTTAGGTGCGCACTCTTCTCAAAGTCTTGGCACATTTAACCTCAATATTAATCTTATTTTCTCTGCAATTCATCGGAACAGAATGTTCGTTAAGTGAGTGCTGCCCCGTGATACTCGGCAGCTTTGGCGCAGCGCACTCGTACAGTTGTATGTGCATGATTCGACTCAATACTAGAGGGCGGTCCGAGTACTCGGCCAACAGGGACCGTCGCGCCAATTCTGTCTTGCCGAACGCTCAATGTCTTCTGGCCGTCTTGCTGTATGATCGACTGCTTCCGTCCCGCAGCTAGACGGCAAAAATCAACTTATCCTAATTTACCGTTAATAACCCCTCTACACGGCTCAATAAACCCTCTTTGAACATCCCCCGAGGAATCACTTGGCCCTTCACTTTCACCGAACATGCACTTCCCTCTCGTCCCCGTCGCTGTCGTGCTCGCTGCTCTTGCTCGCACCGTCGTGGGAGAATCGCACACCGTTCACTTCGACAACCGGCAAGCAACGTCCTCCCTTTGACCATAGTTATACCCGCTGATTTGCCTCCTTCTGCGACAGCTGCGGCTTCGGGACTGTGAGTATCAACACGGTATTCGCATGTATGGGGACGTTGCTAATCCCCTTCCCCCAACTCAAGCCAACTCTCATCCAAGGCCCTATCGTACTCTCAACCGGGGCCGACTTCACTTCCACCGGCCCTCTCATTGAAGCCATCGTGTAAAGTCTTCTTGTCTCTACCGAGCGCCTCATCTGCTGATACCCGGCGTAGTTATTTGCAGACAGGTTCGTCCTCCCGCCAAAACCAGATGGATGTGTGCTAGATACTCAACTTGCTGCCATTTTTCCATCATACTCAGGGAGCTGCGGGTTCAACGGTGAAAACTGCACGATCGTCGAGACGACGCTCGTGAACCCGACTTCGCCCGGCTCCCTCACATCGTCTGATATCAGCCTCATCCCACCGCATGCGTTCAGCGTCACGACGGGCTTCGGGTGAGTTTCCGTCCTCGTTTATCCATCGGTTGCATGAGAATGAGGTTCACTGACCGGGGGGTTGGGGGCGCATGTAGGTACTACAACGGGTGTGACGGCGACGGTGCGGACTGCGACAACCCAGAGTGCCCCGCAGCTTCTCACAACACTGGTGGCCAGTTTCCTCAGCCTGTGCCTTGCCTAGCGGATAATGTGAGTAGAAGGATATGCGTCGCGTTGAATGGGCGTGGGTCGTTCATGGTATATGCTCATGGTTTTTTTTCTGCAGGTGAACTTGGTCGTTACGTTCTGCGACGAGGCGTGAATTCCAGGAGCCCCGACTCGGGTGAAGGTGGCGGAAGTCGGAGAAGCAGCATGTTGACTTATGTAGAGTGCTGTACTCACCGCAAGCGGTTTTGTTCACATAGGGCCACGAACGGTCGTCCTGAAAGAGGAAAACGTTAGCTCCGACAGTGGATAGGCCTCTCAGACTTCGCCGGCTGGTGCTACGCTAGCATCGTCCCAAGAGCACTGCCTTCGGCGACAGGGTCAGATTGCCGCGCGGCTCCAGACCTGGAGGGGGGATGTGCGAGAATGGGTCGAGAGGGAGCTGGAGACGCACAGCACTAGCTTCAATCTGCCAATCCGGCGGCATGTGGTACCGCGAACCTCAGATGGCCAGTAGGTGTGCTCGAGAAGACAATCCAGCGCCAGGCAGCACGATGGCTTAACGCCTAGGCCTCCGATCGCCGTCTCCGGGCGCCGCCGCGTCCGTGGTCGATCGTACGTAGTTCTTTCAGTTCCGGGGTTACTCAGGGCCCTCAGCGCACAGGCTCACCCCGTGCCGGTGGTCTAACCTTGGTCGCTGTCCCCTCGTGCAAACGCATTTAAAGAGTCATTCTCTCGTCGGTACGTGTAGAAGGTGCCGCGTTCGTCCTTCTACTACCAGTGCCCATCACACCAGGCTCCACCACATCCGCCATGCACACGAAGTCACTGATGATGTCTCTCGCGACACTCGCGGGGCTAATACTCTCTGCCAGAGGGGAGACCCACACAATCCATTTCGACAACCGGTGGGTCAAAGATGATGCAGGAACATCAATGCACCGCAATGCTAACTCGAGTGCTTGATACAGGTGTGGATTCGGAACAGTAAGACTAGGACTGCACGCTCCGACGGAACCTGCGAACTGAGTTGGAGATCTTTTCTTCAGCCCACCCTCGTGTCTAATGGCACCATTCTGTCCACTGGGGCAGACGTCACCGTCAATGGCCCCCTCAACGCAGTAGCGTGAGTGCTCCTTCAATATTTCACTATTCGCCTCCACACTCCTGTCCTTAACACAACTGTATGCGGCATAGGTACCTGCAGACAGGTAACGTGTCCCTATGAACCATGCCCCGCGCCGCTCTCACGCTCACACGTCCGGATCCCTCGCCAGGCGCGTGCGGCCTCAACGGCGAGAACTGCACCACCGTCGACATCTCGCTCGCGAACTCGGACCCCAGCGACCCCGGCTCCGGGTCGTCCTTAGCCATCGACCTGTTTCCGCCCCACGCGTTCAGCGCGACGACGGGGTTCGGATACTACAACGGCTGCGACGGGGCTGGCGAAGACTGCACCAGCGCCACCTGTCCACTCTCCGTAGGGCCTCCGTCAGGGAAGCCCATCCCGATTTGGTGTACGACGGACAACGTACGTATTGTGTGCTGCATGCGTATATTGTATGCGGATACGTGCTGAGTGACTTGCTGTGCACGGGCAGGTGAACGTGGCGATTACGTTTTGTGACTGAAACTGAGGGTTGACGCGTCGGAGGGGAAAAGCCTGAGATGGAGAGGGAAGGAAAACTACATGGAACGAATTCGGTATGTGTGATATATAGTACAGTTTATGCAGGTGTAGGTGGAGAGTGGGAATGAGCATGTTGCTATCATTCATGACTCGAAGAGTATGACTGCCACCTTGGCCCATCGGAACTGTATAGTGGAGCTGAACAAGTCTGACCGAGAACGGCCTCAGAAGTCACTGGTCACTAGTCGGTCTCCATCGCTGGCCAAGTCGGCCCACTGGGATTAATCCGAGCTGCAAGTTGGATGCAACATTATTGTACGTGTACTCAAAGAATAAAGTAATAATGCCATCTGCTGACAAATCCAGCACGAGAACACGAGAACAGTCCGTAATGCTCTGCCAGATCCAACCCTGAAGAAAACCTGCACTCGAAACATACCCTGACTATCCGTCGGCATGCGACGTGACATGCTGTTGCTGTACCCGGGCTGGATGACGCGTCATGGGTTCGAGTTGTGCGCGGCGACGGACTGTCGACGTCAGCCCTAGGCCACAATATTTGTCGAATATTGGCACTCGCGGCAGTGAGACGTAGTTGTGGATGCGCGAAAGGCAGGCGGAGAAAAGAGGGGCATTGGATTAGAAGGAACGGGAGGGAGGAGGGTGTGTCTAGCGGCAGCGGGTAGCCTGAGAGTGGAGCGAGAACTTGAAGGAGGGGGCCACAGCGTGGACAGGCCGGGGGCTGCGAACGCGAACGACGGTCTATGTCATGCTGCCATTACTTGGTGTCCGCTCGCGCTTGGTCTCATGACGACGATGCGCATCTAGCTCGTCGTAGTCCGTCGTCACCTCCTGGTGCACCTTCAGCTCGATCGCGGTCGGGACAGAGAATGCCTGACAGCACGACGGGTGTTCCTCATCAGTACGCATCTAGGATCTAATGGGATAGCATAGAGAGGCTTCGGAGGTGGGGGGGGGGGAAGGGGTCGAACCTACCGGCAAGGTTGTATGCGGACGAACTGCGGCCGAGAACGTGCGGAAGTTGGTCGTCATCTCGTCCTCGACCACGCTCGAGTGGAGGGAGTTCCGGGTGTTGAGTCTGCAAATGACGGCAAGAATTGACGCTGGTGCTCAGCCTAGCACCCAGGATGGGACGTGAAGAGCAAGAACACTTACGCTACGAGGAACGTGTTCGCATACACTGGGATAATACAGCGTGAAAATTCAGACTCGGGGGGACGGCTGGGGATCCCCAGAGGAAGCTGGACGTACACTTGGTGAGGATACACGAGAGCGCGGTGTAGATGAAATTCTTGGGCATTGCGACAGACTGTTGTAGAGAACGCGCGATCAGGTTCTGGAGAAAGGAAGGTACCCCGAAGAACTCACGAATGCGACGTTGAGAATGTGGACAACACTGTGGTGTCCGTGGGTAATATCATGAGCGAACACAGTACCACTCAGAGCGAAAAGCTGGCATTACCTGTTAAGAGCACCTATCACCCAAGAGGATCAGCCTCAGCCTCAACGTCGCGGCAACAGCGGCACAGCGACGGTTGTGGGCCGCTGGCCGGAAGCGCATGTGCAGGAGCGCATATATCCATCATGAATTAACATTAATGTGGGCTCACCTGTGCTAATGGCGTACGCTATCAGGACCTCGAGCATAGAGTCCGTTCTAGACAACAAAACGAAAAGACAAACGTCCTCGGCAGTCAGCAGTGGTGCACAGCCCTAGCGCAGGACCTGGAGCCGAGAAGTGAGTACTGAGGCGTGAGCGGCGTACCCTTTCATCCCAGTGCGGCTGTTGCGGAGGACGTAGATCAGCGTGAACGTGAGGATGACGTCGCCCGACATCTGCATCGACGAGCCGGCGCTGGCGAGCCACTGGAGAGCAAAACGCGAAGAGGGGGCGTGAGCTTGTCGCGGAGTCTGTAGACGGGAAATTACGGTGTTACGCACCGACCACTTGAGCCCCTCTGTGAAATTGGCGCATTCGAACCTGCAGGAGCACGGTAAACATGGGGAAGGGGTGTCAGGGCGATAAGACATACAGCTTGGCTCCGAGGGCTACAGGAGGTAAGAGGGTCAGATGGGTGGGACAAGGCAAAGAAAAGCGCTGATCCTCACCTCCGTAGAATGCTGCAACGGGGGGAATGTGGGAATGAAGTCAAGCGGGAGGCTGTAGCGAGGCACCGTCGGGGGAGGTGCTTACCTACGTTGCTCACGTTAAATATGAACTGTCTCGACAATGAGTCTTCCGGGCTGTGCAGGTGGTTGTACTAGAGCAGACATACCGCGACGACGACTAAAAGCTTGAACTTCGGCGCAACTGCGGCATAGGACGTGTGTCAGTGTGAGACGGTGATGAGAACAGTGGGGTACTTACATAACCATACTCTCCGAACGAAAAATCTGCGGATACAAATCACCGACAGTCAGGAGCAAACAGATGGACGAGGATGGCCGATGACTAACGTTTGTGATATCAGCGCTGCCATGGGCTATTGAGGGCGATCGGTAAATGGTCAGTCGTACCAGCTTAATGGAGAGATAGCTCACAGCTGTGCAGGGCAGCAGCTGGAGAGAGTCGAAGGTCAAAGGTGAGCATGGCCGTCAATCTTGAGGATGCATGTACGTGTACTTACGCTGAAGGACCTACGAAGCGAGCTTAGACCAGGGTCAATCGGCAAGGGCGTGAAACGAAAACTCACCAGACAGGCTTCTGTAGAAGAAAATACGTCGGTTCCCAGTACTTTTCGACAAGGTAGAAATATCTGAGAGCTGGTCAGAACAGGGAATGCCCATAAATGAGTTTAGAATAAACGCACGCAAAGTGGAGAGTCAAAGCCGAAATGAACGTTTCAAGGACGCTAGAGCCCGGTGAGGCCTCGTGTAGATGATCTGCTCAAAGGGATCAACTCACACCGTCGATACGACCTTGGAACGCGAGAACAGTCAGCTTTGAGACAGTGCAGTCATGAATGCCCACTGGGATGCACGCACCCAGACCTTGAGGAGCATCCGATCCTTCGAGTATTCGCGGAAGTATTGGTACATTTGATGGAACAGCAGTCCGTTGAGGCTGTTGGGGGGAGGAGAGTTGGCGATACGTAATCTACAGTAGCAGTGGAAGGAATAACTCACAAGAGTGACGCCGCGACCGAGCCCACCAGCCAAGCCCCCATCGTATTTTCCACGGGAATTTGCGGAATGCTGGTGAGCGAATCCGCTGCCGCTGCTGTCGTACCGCTCGTCCCGGAAGACATCTCGAAAGGATGATCGACGAGGCCGAAGTAGGGAGCGAGAACGTAAAAGTGGCGCTGAAATGTTGCGCGGTGACGACAAGGCTAGGAAATAGAAGGGGACAAGCCAGCGATCGCAAGGCTGACTTCGGAGCCGATGTCTCTGGCCATATACCGCTGTAGAGGCGCCTGCAATCAGGTAAATTATATCCGCCACGGTTGACTGCGATCGCGAAACATACCGCTTAGAAGTGTAACGGTTTGAATGCGCTGGTGGGTTGCTAGGCAGCGTCCGAATTTTTGGAATGCGGCTCCGCTCGAGAGAGAGAACGTCCGACGGATGTGAACTGCGGAAGTGCTCGCTGGTCAGGTGCATAGCAGGAATGATCAGAGATTCGGGTCCGTACGCTGGGAGAGCTGTTGAAGGAGAATCAATCTTGAGAGCTGTGTACGCCTGCGAAAGGATCGACCTTCATAATACGTCTTGGCACCCGCATGACGCTCGCGTCAGCAAGGGGTAAACCTATATAGTGTAAACCGGATTAGTAGGCCAAGCGGAGAATCTCAGGCACCATACCGCGACCTGTTTGAAGGCTTTGGGGAAGCCGCGGGACGGGAATTCAGCGACGTTGAATACACCTTGCGTTACATTATAGACGCAGGTAAAGTAGTGATGGCACCAGGAGCACTGGTAGTACATACTGACCGGTGAAAGTAAAGCACAAGCAACGCCAGGTCATCCCATCGTCATCAGCAAAAGCGCTAACCCGTGGCCATGGCACTGCCACGCACGCTCAGGTTTGCCTACTAAAATGCATCACCTTGCCGTTGCAAACCTCGTCCTGGAGAGCCTATGGTGCGAGCCACTTAGTCACCGCTAGTTTTGTACAAGGGTAACTGCTCCTCCAGATTAGCCGAAAACCCCAATGTTTTTTGACCAATCGACTCCGTTTCAGGAGAGGAACAAATCTGTCAAGGCGTTTTTCAAAATTCGAAAAACTGACGGAGTTACAAATTTGGTCAGTCCCCAAATTGGCCAGGGATGGGAATTACCTTCCAAATATAGTAATTTATACTATATACGGCATAATAGACGCTGGCCTACAGTGTTCGAACACACCTTATGAGGCTGGAAGTGGAAGCTTAAGAAACGGAAACATGCTCCATGCAGCAAAAGTAGGCTTGCGTGGCTCATATCCTCACTGGCAAGTCACTGACCGTGACCCAACACTCCTCCCAGACAGGCGCCTCCCAAGGCGCTTAAGTTGAGTTGAGCTCCGGTCAAATTGGCCGCTGTACAAAAGTAGCGGCGTCTAAGTGGCTCGCACCATATAATCACCATGTCAAGATTATGGTATTTTTTAGTATTGGATAACATATAATTGGCGAGGAATTGATAGTCAGTAACCTTGGAATTAGTCGCAAGATCGGATCCATGTTCGGGCGGCTGCCGGCAGTGCAGGTCTCCGGGGCGCTTCTGGCCAGCGGCTCAGGCTTGTCTCTTGCCATCGTCCATGTCCGCCGCCTTTGCTATTGACCTTCTCTTACTCTTCCCTCATTGCTGTCACTATATCGTGCACTACGATTCTCGTATTCGTCTACTAAGCCTCGAAACAAGGTCGGACCTATCTACGCAGTCATTCAATCATCTCAGGTCAAAGTCACAGCCCCGGCCTAAAGACGGTGAGCTGATTTTATTGGATTTTGTACTCCTCGGGAACCATCGCTAGATGTGCATGGAGGATGGTGATGATGATGTTGAATGTTTCAATTGGTCTTGCTGTTGCAATCGGGTGGGGTCCGTGCGCTGTCACGGGGCTCTGAGGTCCTAATTCAAGGGCTGTCATCCAGGCCTCCCACCTTATAAAAAGCTGCTTGCCCCGTTCGTTGCTGACTTCGACTATCTTTGTCTCTCTCCCACCATATCATACCTCGCTCCTAAGTTGTATGGGCACTCACTCTTCCGGATCTCGAGGCTCGATATGAGCAGGCATCGTACTGACTTCTTCTGTGCAGACTCTTCCTGTGGCCCCTCGCAATGTCCTTCGGCGGTGACCACTGGGTTCCTTGTTATAGGTGAGTCATTATATGCGCCTTCTTCTCAGTGTTTCCGACTATATGCACCTCTAAAACCCGCTAGGAACACATTTGCGATGACGGTCGTGGTTGCGGGCTTGAGAACAGCCCTATACGAGGTTTGCAGGTACGCCCCTTTCATTAATTTTTCCTTTTCTTCGTTTGCATCCAGAAGAGGTGTGCTTCAGTGCTTGTCTATCCCCGTGTGTTTTCCTGAGCAAGCTGTTTAAAGGGTGAGTTGTTTCAAGTCCATATTGCCATTCATGTCTTCTACGCCTGCCACATGCCCAGTCTTGTGGCATTCTGCACGTAACCTTCCGCTTGCCCCACCTGCACTGTTGTCCCTAGGTAGTACCTGCAACTTGCCTGTGTCATTATCCCGTTGTTCAATGGCTGTCGCGCATCGCACAGCTCAATTAATATAATTTATCTTCTGTTCCGAATTGGTATTCTGGTGCGGCGTTGTTGGCTGGTGATGAATGGTGTATATATATGAATCAAGTGAGTATCAGGAGTTTTGGGAGGAGCTTATATATTTGCATTACACTTGCAATCCTCACATTCCATGTAAATGTTCGCCTTACAGGGCGGAGGTTTGCAATGTACCCCGCCAAGGTTTGCAATGCAATCCTCGGTATGCAAGGGCGATCCCAAAATAACCACTCCTTTGTAATGCCAATACAATCTTCAAATGGGCAATCCGGTTATATAATGCTATTCAGAATAAGATTCACATTGTATAAAGGATTACAATAGTTTTGCGCCGCCGCAGATGGTCGACCAGGAGACCAGCGCTTGCCTTCCGGATAGGGCCGACATTCACGGATGCATCGATGAGGCCCGCGGCGACCTTGCTCCCGAGTCCCGACCATCATGCACAATATTTCTCAGGCTTGCCTGGGGTTCCTCATATCGACCACTCCTCCGTATATGTCATATGTTCTGACGCAAATCCTTATCCTCAGCCAGCAGGAATGTGACCAACCTTTCGAAGATTTGGTGTGGCAATCTCGTACCTACCGGGTGCACTTCATCAGTAAAAATCTCTTTGCCACTGTAGTACAATGGGGTCTATATAGTACTTGTAGCTAGGTTGCAACCCCCCTTTTATATAGCGACCTGTAGTATCTTTCATGTGGACATGTTGCACACTGTAGCACACTGTAGCAAGCCATAGCGGTATACATAACAAATATAGTACTTGATAGAAAGCCTGGCAATGGGTATTCCAATACTAGAATGACAATATTTATCACACCGGTGTAGAAAAGAGCAGGCAAGGATGCATTATTGTGGTAGCAATAGAGGAGTTATTCTAACAATGTTCAAGTAGCTAGTTCTCGTCCTCGTCCTCATCAGCGCTTGCACGATCAGCGAAGTGCCCACCGGTCCGCTTGAAATCAGCAAGAGCCTTCGCATGCACCCTAGCACCGAGTGAACGGGTGACTAAAGTCTCGTCTGGGCCAGCTTTGGAATAGATCCTGATGATAACTGAGGTCAGACGGCTGGCTAGAAGAGCCATGTAAAGTGCACAAACTGTCCGTCTTCATAGATCCACTGACAGATCTGCGTCACAACGTGCAAGTCGTCGGAAACAGCCTCGTATTGCCGGAGTTCGCGGAGATGATGCCGGTAGACTGGTGAATACTGGTCCTCCGTGAAAGGAACCTTGGTAAAGGAGCCGCTGCTCCACTCGTCAATGGCGCACTCAACCTGTACTCCGCATAAAACACTCATTAGCATGTTGCGTTCTTGTACGAACGTGAAGGCTTACGGCTGCAAGGATGAGCGTGAAAGCGACTACAGGGAATGGGGAGTACTTCGCTTTGAGCATGATACCGTCATCCTTCTTGTTCTTGAAATAGATACGATTGGCCATCTGTTGGATGATACTTGCATGGTAAAGCCCTTCATGGTCGTCCGGTGTCTTGCCTCGTTTCTTGAACAGTCAAGTTTAGCATAGACTTGTGAATATCAGTGACGAAAGCGCGAAAATAACTTACGTAGTACACAAATGCATCATCTTTGCGTAGGGCGGCGGCCCGCTCTCAGTTGCGAAGCTGGATCGCAGTTTGACCACTTGCTCGGAAGTTGTATGCTGTCTCGACGAGGTTGCAAGCAGCTGTCTTCAATTCGCCACGCAAGTGCCACGAATACGCTGTGATCTTGAATACAGTACAGTCAATGCGCCGGACGCCGAAATACATGATTGACTTACAATCTTCACACACTCGCGGTTGGGAGCGAGTTGGATGTCAAGGTCGTCAGCAGCCTCCCACCATGACTGTTTGGCCCAGATCAACTCCGTAAGCTTGTCTGGATATGCCTCCTCAGAGCTGACAAGACTCTTGAAGATGCGAATGGCAGGTACAAGGATCTGTTGGGCGTCAGCCTCGTAGTCGGCAATTCGAGGGCGCTTGCCCTCGATACGCTCTCGAATGCGGCAGGCCTTCGAATAGCCAGATCGCGGATCACTGTCGAGATGGTTGGCATCCGAACGGCGGCGCTTTGCGAGCGGAACGTCGCTATCGTAGCCGTCTTCGTCCTCATCGGGAGCATCGTCATACTCGCCCTCATGCTCATCGTCATGGAACATGTCTCGGAACTCATCCTGCTTGTTGTCGGGTGGCACGTCGTCCTGGTCCTCATTGTCTCGTGGGTCGTCAAGATCATCGCCTGCACGAGATGTAAATCAGCCAAAGTTATTTAGTGGCGTGACAGTCTGCACAGATACGCTACTGACCATGCTCGCTGTTGTGGTCGCCATCATCTACATCCTCGTCGTACCGGGGAATGCTGTCTCGTTTTTTGTCGACTGCAACATCCGATGTGAGGAGTACCGTGGCATTGTTCGCAAGCTGTCGAAGACGCGACGGAATCCACGACTCACGTGGAATCCCGGCTTCCTCATCTTCCCGTGAAAATTCATCTACACGTTGTACTGAAAGCATAAGTAGCGAGACTAGATTATTGCGGCGTGTTCACGAACCTTCGGAGACTCGGAACCGAACCTTGGACGCCTGGAGGTAACTCAGACGTGGCGCCTGGAATTGTTCTGTGGAGTCATCTGAGGCATACAGGTCGTCGACATGGGACCTAGTACCCGTGCTAGCTTGCGTGGTGCTGGGCTGTGTGGGGCACTTCAGCCAATGCCACCTGAGTAGCAGTGACGATGAATGCTACTCACTTTTGTTGCACTTGTGTTAGTACGCTGGCGCGGCGATGGTGCACGCGGGGTCGAGTCGGCCGCACTCACCAACGAGCGACTCGGAGTGCCCGCAAGCTGGGATTGAGTTTGAGACATGCGCAAAGATCGAGGCGTCGACGATGCGGACTGAGAGTGCCGAGAGGCATGCTGCTGAGCTGACGGTGCTACGTGGAAAGGATTCGAACACATAGGATTGTTTGAGCAGAATTAGTAAGGTGGGCAAATTGGTATTTGAGTGAATGCTTCACCTTTGCGTCCGCTGGGCACTGCGTTGAACGGGTTCTGAGCAGCAGCAAGTTGTGCAGCTTTGTCAGGAGTAAGCTTGCGCGACATCTGGGGCACGTTCCTGGATTGGGTGATACAGCAGCAAGACAGAGATAAATGCACTGTCGACTTAACGTCTCCACGACGCTCACCAGCTACCTTCCTGGCAGGCAATCCCTGTACCGAGGCTGATGTGGCTGAAGAATGGGGTATTGGCAGGCCTGATTTGCGCGCCTCCAAGTTGACAGGGATTCCCTTCGAGGACGTTGAGTTCGTGGCAAGCGACGTAATCTGAAACTGAGGGCGGAAACATCGATAAGCTTGAGGACACCATTGAGAATAGTGTAATGATGTTTTACCTCGGCTGCCCGTGCATTCTGTCCAGACATGCGGTGGTTCTCCTTGTTTGCATCACGGCGACTCTTGCGCTTCATTGGAGTGCTCGATTCCATGGCCTCCATCTCGTCTATCATTTTACATTGTCGAGGAAAGCTGAATTTACGACAATGATACACTCACGCATAAGTTTCTTCTTCTCTGAGTCTCTCGGTTTCCGCTCACTGCGGCGAGCAGGCAGAACGTTACCTTCAGAAGGCATGGCTCGAGATGGTGGTGGTCGAGGCGGAAGAGTCACAAAAGGGGAAGCGCCGAGGAGTGGTGCTGAGTTAGGGAATCCTCCAGGGGCCGCCGAGCAGCCTCTGACCGTCATCAAATCTCCAGTCTTATTCTGGCATGGCAAATCTACGCTGCGGTGGTTGCAAAGAGCTGTTCAACAACCAAAAGGCCAAGAATCAACATATCGGAGCCTCACCTTCATGCTTTGACTTCTACGACCAGAAATCCTCCCGTGCTTCGACTCGTGCTGATCCTCCTTCGCTGGCTGGTAGTGACCATCCCATCTCCTCCCATTCTTGCGCCAAGTCCCCCCATCCTAGTCCCATCCCTGACTTCCAACAAGACAGGGTACCGGCACCCTTCCATGACCATCCAGACGATAGCCCACCCAAACGACGCCGAGTCACGATCGAAGAAGTCGAAGATGAAGACGTTGATCGCGCCTGGGTGTACGAGAAGTTCCCTACGCCTACCGCAACACCTCTAGGCTCGGGGGTTACCTCCTTTAACGATCAGTTGGCGGAGCAGAGGTCGATGGGTGAACAGCCATACTCACCCTTTCGAGATCGCAAGGAGTGGGGCTTGGTCAAATGGTTGATGCGGCAGACGACACAAACCGGGGCAGATGAATACCTGAAGCTCGAGATTGTGAGTTCATTGCACCAGTTTTCATACTGAGCATAACTTACCAAGGGACTAGACCCACGACATTACGAAGCCTTCCTTCAAGAACAAGGTCAGCATGCTGAAGAAGGTCGACTCACTGCCCGTCGGACCAACCTGGAACTGCGATGAGATCAAGGTCACTGGGGATTTTCATGGTCCGAAAGGGGAATTTCTTACCGAAGACCTGGAGCTATGGCGCCGCGATTCTCTCGCATGCATCGCCGACCTCATCGGGAACACTGCATTCAAAGACTTTATCATTTATGAGCCTACACAAGTCAAGCGCGATGGTCAGCGGTTTTACAGCGAGATGTGCACATCGGACTGGTGGTGGAAAATACAGGTACGCACTCCAATGAACGGCCAAGATTTGTCTCTCATCATGATGATATTGAAGTCCCGTCTACCGCGAGGTGCGACCATTGCGAGTGTCGTATTGGCTTCCGACAAGACACAGTTGTCCGTCTTCCGGGGGGACAAGACCGCTTGGCCGGTCTACCTCACTCTGGCCAACATCGACAAGGAGCTACGGCGTAAGCCGTTGTCCCATGCCTCTATCCTGCTTGGATACATACCTGTAGCGAAGATGGCTTGCTTTGCGGATTCAACGTGTTCCGACGCTCAACAGCGGTTCTTTCATGCTTGTATGACGCTTCTCCTCGCGCCGCTCATCGAAGCGGGCAAGTCAGGAGTCCCGATGACGTGCGCGGATGGCCTTATACGGCGTGTCTACCCGATCCTTGCAGCGTACGTGGCCGACCATCCAGAGCAGTGCCTGATTGCCTGCTGTCGCGAGAACCGCTGCCCACAGTGTGTCGTCCCTCGTGATAAGCACGGCGAAGAAACTCCACATCCTCTGCGTAACCAGCAAACCACCGTCGACATCCTCTCTCGGTCTGCCAGTGGGGAAGACGTACCTGAAATGGATCTGCAAGGTGTGCGCCCTGTACCGCATCCTTTCTGGGCCGAGCTTCCCCACACCGATATCTTCACCACAATCTCTCCGGACATCCTGCACCAGCTCCATAAAGGCGTCATCAAAGATCATCTGGTGGAGTGGGTCAGCAAGATCGTGGGGAAGAAAGAGCTTGATAGGCGGTTCTCTGCGTTGTCTCACTGTCACGGCCTTCGACACTTCAAGAACGGGATTTCCGTTATCACGCAGTGGACAGGCTCGGAGGCCAAGGAGATCGAGAAGGTCCTTCTCGGCCTCCTTGCAGGGTGCGTTGAGCCAGACGTCATCGCAGCGGTGAAAGCCTTGCTAGATTTCACCTATCTTGCTCAATACCATGTCCACAGCGACGCTACGCTAGCGAAACTGCGAGACGTCCTATCAGCATTCCACCGACACAAGGACGTGTTCATCCGCCTCGGGATTCGCGAACACTTCAACATACCAAAGCTGCACTCCCTTCTCCATTACCTCGAAGCCATACACTCGCTAGGTTGTCTTGATGGCCTGAACACTGAGACATCAGAACGGCTTCATATCGATTACGCCAAAGCAGCTTACCGCGCCAGCAGTCGGAATGAATACCTCGCGCAGATGACGACTTGGCTTCAGCGGCAAGAGGCGATTGTGCGTCATGACGCATATCTTGGCTGGGTCACAGCCAGCGAGGGTGATCGTTCTTCTTCTCCGGGTTCAGCTGACGAGGGTAGGGTGGACAGTGATATGGAGATGGACGGAGAAGAGGACGACGTGTCTGCTGGCGGAGCGTCTACAGCAAGCGACGACAGTGACGCCCACGAAGCAACCTTCAAGACGCTCAACACCCTTCTTGCTTCCAACGTCCGCCGAGCATACCACGTACCTCTCAGCCCCTCCGCCACTCGCGTATCCCTCACAGACCTGGCTACTCGCTACGGGGCACCAGACTTCCTGGATGATCTGAATGCATTCCTCGACGCCAATCACAGCGCGACTGCACTCCGGCCCAATGAGTTCGACACCTACGACCTATACCACGAGATCAATGTCTTGACACCCGCAATTCGGCATTTCGACAACTCAAAGCGCATCTGCAAAATTCGTGCCTCGCCCTTCAAGCCTAGGGTGGGGAATCGAAAGCCTTCCCCACCGCGATTCGACTGCGCCCTATTCATCGTGGATGAAAACCAGTACCGTCATGAAGGTGGGCTGAAAGGTGTGTGGTGAGCTCGACCTGTTACAGCCTTGAAAGTTCTTACGACCTCTTCTAGGCATCTGCGCTGCTCGTGTACGAGTGATCTTCAATCTCCCTGAACACCTCGGTAGCTATCACCACCCACTCTTGTACGTCCAGTGGTTCAGGCCCTTTCGTGGACCTGAGCTGCACAGTGGTCTTCACATCACCAGCCCTTCAACATTGAAGAAAGCTCGGCGACATTCAATTGTATCTGCCAGCACCCTCCTCCGGTCGTGTCACCTCATTCCCAAATACGGTCCTGACGACGTCGATCCGGATTGGACATCCGACACAGTCCTGGATCTATGCGACGACTTCCTCCTCAACACCTACATCGATTTCCACACGTTTCATGAACTCACCTTTCGTGGTGCTCAAGCCTAGGACATGTTCTCCAGCCCAAACCCCGCTATCGTCACGCTCGCAGGCCTAGTAGGTGAGTAAAAAATGTCGTCAATCCTCTGACCCTCACTCATACGAGGTATGGCCACATCTCGCGACCGGTGTTTCCATCTCAGGCCACAAATCACCCGCTGCCGTCCCCTGCCTCAGTCCTCCGCTGCCGTCCCCTGCCTCAGTCCTCCACTGCTGTCCCCCGCTGCCATCCCCCCCCCCCTCCCCTGATCGCGCGCTTAGCGTATACGATCGCGCGATTATGTGCTATATATGTGTGCAAGTATTGTATGCCTGTTGAACATTTCGGAAGAGGCAACCGCTAACTCTCCGAGTTGCCTCCCACAGGATCTTCGAGGACACTGCCCCGTCGCCAGCTGCAGTAACAACATATGCCGGGCGGCCATCAGAGGTGCACAAGATCCGCGGACCGTTCAAAGGATACAGTCGAATCATCGTGTTCAGCCCCAGACGCGACTTGAAGTACGTCTTGAGCCCCTCCCCATCGTGAAATTGTCTGCCAGGTGTGTCATCTTTCACTCCATGCCCCGCGGTCCGACGTCGTCCATCTACGATCATCCATTGCCTGCGCCTCATGCCGACAGCTGACAAACGTCCTTCCAGCTTCCCTCCTTCATCGCTGTCATCAAATTAATGCCCTAGTAGGACCCCGTGTAACTGTGTCTGTAATTGGGAGATGTTAGATAGTGATTCAGGTGCGCTCAACTCGGGTGTCAGTTGCTGCGCATACGTCGCAAAGAGATGTGAACTAGTCAGGCATATTGAACCAGTGGTTTCACACATTCTAAAATTTGGTCCCATCAATTTCGACTCGCTTTGGACCTCGGACGTCGCAGGACCGGTTAAATTAGCGCGTGGTCATCTTCCACATCCAACGCCAACTTGAACGCCACCTATTATGTCTCTGTACGGCTCTATATCCCACCCAGTTTCCAATAGGTTACTACATAGTTCTCCGCAAACTGTAATTCTCCACAACGGTATACTACAGAGCACAATGTTGCAAGACCCTTGCTACAGTGCGTGGGGGCTACAGTAATCTATATGTATGGTACTGGCTGCTACGGCCCACGAACCTTTTTACTGATGTTCTGACTCTCAAGGATCTGTTTGCGTACGGGGCGGACTGCGGTACCCCGACGCGCATTATTCAATCTGAATTTCTTCATGCTGCGAAGAGACTGTGTTATGGTGAGCATTGTTAATATGTGGCTTCCCCTTTTACCATTGGTCCTGCAGACGTCGACCGCCATGGCACACAAGGTGCTCACGGTGCACTTGTCTATGCGGTGCATCGCGGACAGAAGACTCAGAAGACCTAGAAGGAGTACGTTGCGCGTCACGGTGCTTTGCACACACCTCGGAGCTCGGGACTGACCGGGGCTTCCCAGGCGCGAGGATATCCTGGACTGGTGCATGTTGTGTATGTCGCGAAGGCAGGTACGCGTGATCGGGACGGCTTCGCCCGCGCGCGTATTGTCGGTGTTGACCTCGACATACGGCACAGGGCTTCTGATTGGGTAAGTAGTATATTGCCACTTGCTGCGCTACGGCCGCCTGCGAGGCTAACAGCCGCGCTATAATACTGTGGACGTCATCGCCTGGATCCTGGTAAGCACTATCTCCTGCACGAAATGTGCCAGTGGCGTGACCGAGCTGACCAGCACCTGATGTTCAGGCCGTCACTCTCCCTGGGACCCCCTGTTGGATCGCGCTCCGCGTCGTCATGGTGAAACGTACGTTGTCCGTCTCCCTTGCCATCAGCATACTGACATGAGTGGGTGCACAACAGTGTACATGGTCACCTTCCTCGCAGTGTAAGCAATGATGACCCCTCCCCCCACACCGGTCGCCTTCCTCCCTTGACCCCCCCCCCCCCGAACAGTCTGAGCTCAAGGCAACTCCTCACGAGGGGCGAGATATTCGACAAGGACTCCGCCACCGAGTGCAACTTCATCAAGACCTCGTGCGCACAGCAGCTCGCCTCCGCCGAGCGGTACAACACGCCACAGGTATGTTGCTGTTACATGGGTGCGCCGACGCGGATCGACATCAAGGTTGCGACAGAGGTCGAAGAGGGCGACGGCTACGGCTACGGCGGAGACTCTCCGAGCCCGAGCCGCAAGTCGCAGAGCTCTGAGACTATCGAGGAGGGGGAAGTCGCGAGGCTGTGGTTGCGTATGCTCCAGATACTCCACAGGGCTAGCTGGTTGAACTGTGTGCTGGCGCTGTCGTTTTGACAAGCACCCGGTAGACCTTGAACCCGATGATGAGCCACGGTGGCGGCGGGTTGCTGGTGATGGAGATGTAGAATAGTCATACAGAGCATCTCGCTAGACCCTGTGAGTCTTGGTATAGCTCTTGTGCAATGGCATGGATCAGGACTTCTCCCAGCTCTGCAGCCGAAGCATTCTTGTTTTATACTAGCAGCCCTAAATCATACTTCATCAGCGAGCGGTCGTATATATCCCGACTCAGCATGAGAGAAAGCTCACCTATCGGACGGCGGCGGCCCGTCGGGCGTGTGAGACATGGACCATTCAACGATGTACAAGCCCTGTGCTCGCTATATAAAGTACCACGCACCGACGACTCAAAACTCTACCCAGAGTGATGAGTTCCATGGGAGGGTACCTTGGGGAGTGGATGGTGAGCCGCCGCTGGGCCTGGATGAGCGATGTCGATGCACCACTGATAAAGGAGAATGAAGATATTGAGGTATAATTTCACACACTCACAATCTTATTTGATTGTGCATCAGCAAAAGTTCCTGGTCACGTGAGTGAACCGGGTCTACCTTGCAGTAAATACGAGTCCATGTAAACGGTGCCATCAACAGAGAGCGTACGTACAATGGGGATTCCCAATTCCCAATTCCCAATTCCCATAGTTTTGGGAAGACGCGCCTGGACCCGGCAAGGCGGCACGTCACCGCCGCTCTCGGGGCCGAGAGTGGGACTGAGCGGCACGTCACGGCACGTCATCGCGGGCGCTAATTGAACGCCACTGGCCCCCACACCTCCATTCGCGTTCCGTCGTATCCTCTCTCGGCCAACATGTTCTCGTTTTCGCAGCTCCTCAGTCTCCTACAGGGAGAGCCAGGACTTGCGGACAACATAGACATCTCTACTGCTACTCGTTTTATCCATCTGGCGACCACGCTCAAGCCCGATATCCTTCATTCTCAGCTTCCTGCCTTTGATCCGAAGGACGTGCCCCGCGATCTCCCCGACAACATTGCCACATACCTCGCTGCCCAACTGGGACTCAACATTGAAGACACCCAGGCTCTGTGGAGGGTTCTCGGAGTAGAAGTGTGGATGCGGTAAGGCTGAACGTAGGTCGACCTGTAGGTGATTGGGATCTGAACCTGTAGGTTTGGTCACTTTCAGAGGTCTGATTGGGATCTGTATGAATCAAATCAACTTTTGACCTACAACCTATAGGTTGTAAACCTGTAAATCACAGGTCAAATCATTGATTTGATTTAAATACCAAATATAGTAGTCTTAGAGCTTCTATTCAAGGTTATAGGTTGGTATTGAGTGTTATTAGCATTATCTATGCCTAACACATGCTTATAGATACAGAATTAAGCTATATAAAGACATATTACCTACCAAAACCCTCAATATATACTATTTTTAGCTATTGAAATGTGAATCAACCTGTAGGTGACCTAGATTTAAACCTACAAATCCAAATCACTTTTTCCAAGATGGCTGATTCTGATTCATATCTGATTCATAGCACAGGTACCTACAACCTACAGGTCACAACCTACAGGTTTATATACAGGTTCAAGCCAGGTCAACCTGTATAAATCATTGACCTACGTTCAGCCTTAGGATGCGGGGAGTCGAGGTCCTACAGGAGGATCCGTGTCTTCAGGAACCAGAGACTGCGGACCCGCGGTTTGGTATGTTTTTCTTCCTTGCTTCAGCTGCAACCCGGTATCAATGTGTAGTAGCCCCATGTATGCTATATCCCCCCATGCAGCGATGCAGCAATATACATTGCGACCGATGGCAACTTCTCCGTCGCCGTAAGGAGCCTCCGACCAAGGTTACTCTGTTCACTCTCGACAAGGGAGTTTGCGATGCCCCTCGCCGGCACCCTCTATTGCTACGGTACGTCCTGACCTTCACAGATGTTTTGAGCTCAAGATTGTAACATACTGCAAAGGGTGCAACACCCAATTACTACCCGAATACTATGTTCGGGCCCCGATCCAGGTGCGGACGTACTACCCCGGTAATCCCCCGAGGCCATCCAAGTTGCCGAGCACAAGTACATTGACCGTCGGGTTCCTCGAGCTGTTCAATTCCCCTCGCTCTTTGCATGGACCTCTGCCACGAATGCAGCACACATTTATCACCATTCCCTGTCCCAACTCTGCGAGTCGCGGCGCTTGCCTCCCGCAATACCAGCTCCGAGCTGAACACGTCTGGACGGGTTCGTTATCCTTTCGTTATTGAAAGATTCTATCGCTCGCAAGTTCGTTCTTGAGGTCCCTCATAGTGGAAGAGCAGAAGGATCGGTTTACAGCAGCGATGCGGGCTCGCACGAGCCATCCGTAAGTAGGACCATAAAGCCCGGGGTTCAAACACCAATTCCTCCGCTCCTTTGTGGCCTCCCGGGTTTCGGGGACAAACGGTTCCAGCATCCATTAGCCAGCCTTCCTGGTCTATTTCTCTGCTGGGGGGGGGTGCAGGGGGTTGGGGAACATTTTACCAAACCCCCACTTGGGTCCCGGCTGCCGCACCGGGTTTGGGTAACAAGCCGGACGGTTCGTAATTTTGTATAATTTAAAAATCGTCGCAAGTTCGTTTCCCTTTAGGTTTCCCCCATAGTGGAAAAGGGAGAAGGCGTTTTTTACCCAAACCAGCGGGTGCGGGCTCCCCAACGGGCACTCCATTGGCGCAGTTTTTTGCCAAAGCCCCAGGTTTACTAGAAGCGCTTTTGCCTAAAAAGGGTACGGGGGCGCGTAATTTCCTTTTAGGGGTTTTTGCGTTGTCTTTATGGAGATGGGCCCCGGCATCTAAAATCCGGCACGCTAAAAAAGGAGCCAAAATTGGGGTGGGGCTTCTTGGCCCCACGGAATCCGCTTCCCAAATGGATACGGGGTCCGGGCTGCCTGCCACCAGCTGCCCCCCCCCCCACCGAGCCCCGGGTGCGATGGACCGCATAAAGATGTTCCCATGGGCCTATCGCAAGTCACGCGCCCTTTTCCCCAAAAATTTTGGGGGAGCCCCCTGAAGTCCCCGCTAAGAGACCGGGACAAAAAAAGGGGCCGGCATGAGGTGCGCCGTCCAAAAAACGTGCCAAGAAGGGGCACCCCAAAAAACCCTAGTCCCCCCACGCGGCAAAAAAATCTTTTAGCCTGGCAGAGCGAGCCACCTCAATGGTGACCCCCCAATTGGGGTTTTTTTCCCAACCCCGGTCGGGGTTTAGGGGAAAAAACACCCCGGACTGAACACCGGGTCCTTTTAAATAAAACCAATGGGGGTCCCAACCTGCACCCCTGGTCGCATACTTTTTTTTCCCAAACCCCGAGGTTTCGTCCTTTCTATAAAAATTACGGGTCGCAGTGTTAGGTTTTAGGGGGCGGTGGGGTTTTAAAGCCCGAGGGCGCCCGAGACATATCCCCAAGAACCCCGCAAAAATGGTGTCCACTTTTGAGTGGGGTTGGTTTCCGGCGGAAGGTGGCCGGGGTTTTCCCAAAGGGAGCCCGAACGTCCTCCAAAACCTACACCACTTGCCCCCCGGGGGAAGAGCCCCCATGCGGGCCCCTTTCCCATGTTCAGGGGCACTTCGACAGGACATCCTGCCCTTGCCCCGCCAAATCTGCCCCCCTTTTCCACCGTGTCCGCTTGGCCCTTGGCTACAAAAAAGGGCGTTTGTCACCGGGGGTCAGCTTTTAAATTGTAAAAGTTGTCACATTGGGGCGCGCCCCCATTTAAAATGCAGCAAAAGAACCTTTACCCAAATTCATGAGAAGAAAAATTTGGGCCACCGTGATTGAGGACCTCAAAGGCCCCCCCGGCTTGAGGTAGGACCCCGGCGGGAGGCGGGCCCCGGGCCAACCAAACCCGCACCCGCCCAAAGTAACCCGGGCCCCCAAAGGGGGCCCGGCGCCGCAGGGCGCATGGGGGACCTTTTTTGGGGACTCTAGGGCCCCAATCCTGCCCCTGCTCCCTGCCCTGACAGACCTGCAGCAACATTCGGGAGCCTGCCGTGCAATGTTCGGGCGGCGGCGGACAACACAACGAAGAATCTCATTCGTCCCAAGCGTATATTGTCAGCGTCAACTTTCTTTGGTTTTAGAGACGACCCCACAAGTACCGGTGTGGTCTAACGTTCGTGGAAACACAGTGAATTTTTCAAGGTCAAACAAGATTTTTTTAGAGTTCTCCTAACATACCCCCTTTCCCGAGTTTAAACCCCCCCATTTCCACCTTTAAAACCAAAGACAAGGCGGGGCTGTTTTAAAAAAGCCCTTCCCAGGCGAGTGGCGGGACTTTTGCACCAAGATCCCGGGCCCTTTTCCCAAATGGACGTCTTCCATTGGAATGCAAACACAAGAAATCGGGACGAAAAAAAATGGCGATCCACTGCAACCCTTACAGCTTTTTCCAGAGCTCCGCATCGACGATGAGGGAAGGTTTTTTAAAAAAGGGGGAGCAGAATAACGTCTGGCTTAAAGGGGGATATCGGGCTATCAAACCCCGGGAATGCGCTGTTAAAGTAAAAGGGTTTTTCCCGACAAATACCCAAAGAGAGAGAAACCCAAGTTACGATGGCACGACTCGACTGGAAATGCCTCCGATTATCGGGCCCTCAAAAAAAAGTTGTACCCTTTTGTATGCGGACATTTCAAGAATAGGTTACAAAATCTTTAAAATAATCCCCGTCCCAGGAAAACATCTAGGAAAGAAATGCGGAAAGCCCTTATAATATCCCCCCCTCAGGGAAAGAAACCTTTGGGTTGCGCTCCGGGGAAAAAATTTTAGGAGCCGTTAAGCGGATTGCCCAAAAGGGATGGTCGGTGATGGCGCAGGGGTCCGCAAAAATTTTGGGCCTTGAAAGGGCAAATTTATTTAAATTTAGGCCCCTCCCAAAAGGGGCAAGGTTTCGGCTGGGGACAGGAAGTGAGGGGGTTGGGAAGGGTTCGTCTTTCTGGCCGGTTTCAAGAAAGGGGCTGGGCTTTCGGTGCTTTTCGTTCAACCCGGCCGGGGGTTCGGGCCAAGGGGAAAGAAATATTTTTGGGAGGGAGAAATGGAAATGGGGGCCTGGGAAACGGAAGGGAGGGTAGGGATTGGCCCCCTTTCAAGAAATGAGAAAGTCCTCAGTTGGTTTGTGAATGGAGGTGTGGACCGAACCAAAAGGTACCCAGAAGCAGAAGAAATGGGTTCTACGGAAGGGGCTGCACATCCCGACTTTGCCCCTATTGATTTAGATGAGCCCCGGTCTTGAACGGATGGCTGGGGCCGAACAAGGGTGGGGGATAAGCCCCTTCCCTGCCCGGCCCGTTGGGGAGTTGGGTCAAACCGGGCCTCGCGGGGGTGGCAATGTTTCCGGCGTGCCCCAATATGGATTCAGGGGTCGGGGTCCGGGGGCCCCTTGGAGGCGGGGGGGGGTTAAAAGCTGGAAAAAGTTGAGGTTTGGGGAAGGGAAAAGGGGGAGCTCAGGGCCACGGTTGGGGGGTGGTCAAAAGGAAAAAATGGCCTGGGGGCGCTCGGCCAATTGGGCCTTGAAAAGGGGCTTCGCCGGCCACGGCGGGGCGGGCTGAAGGGGGTTTGCGCGCCCCGGCCTGCGGCGCTCGCAAAAAGCCCTTTTTGGGGGGGGGCTGGGGGGCGACGGGCTTTTAAGTGGGTGTTCGCGGGGACGGGCTGAAGGGGGGTTTCGCGCGCGAGGGCCGGGGGAAGGGGGTTTTGCCCCGCCAAAAAAGGGCCCGCGGGGCCCTCGAGGGAACCACCCGGGAAGTTTCCTGGGATTTTGGCTGGTTAAAGGGGGAAAGGGAAAGGCTGAGGGAGAGTACCCCAACAAAAGGAATTTGGGCCCCGGGGTGAAACCCCTCAGCACCTGTTGAAAAAGTTGACATAATTGTAAACCTTAACGTGAGTGTGGCCTAGAGGAACCTATTGGTTGAAAGATAATGCTGGGCGTAGAATACAAGAGGTGGTGTAGAAGCTGTAGATCCTGACGGTGTGATTGGCGGACACAAGCTGTTTGGGCAGGCTTATATATGCCGCCCCGTCACATCTGCACTGTCACACATAGTGCAGTGTGATCCTGTGTGCGGCCTGCGCCCTTGCCTTCGACAAGAGTTGTCAATTTCTCCTCCTCCCATTGACCTCTGATCATGTCAGCCATTAATCAATGCGGGTATGATCGCCCAAGAAGAACAAACCACCACTTGCGGCCAGCCAAAGACTTACAGAAGATCAGGCATGGCATCGGCGAGATTTTGGGAACCACAATTATAAGGTTTTGGCAACAAAAAACATTGAAGGCCAACCAGGGGCCTTGGGCCCAAAGGGGGGAAAGGGCCCTGATTGGGCCAAAGAGAAACTGTTTTACCCGGGCCGCCAAAGAGATGACCTGGGGAACAGCCGGCGAAGAGGAAACCTGGGAGGGGCCAAAGAGGCCGGGGAAAGTGCCATTTTTCCACTATGTGTCAAAGGGAACACTGCCCGAGGGGGAGTGTTTGCGATCAAAGTTGTGTGAAGAGAGGGCGGGGGGGAAATTTAAAATAAAACTAAGTACCAACATTAAAGAACTATCTTACTCGAGGACGGT